>JAHBCN010000601.1:166582-283499 GCA_019359885.1 Listronotus oregonensis
CGCAGGGGGGAATTGTATTATTTTATTTTTTTTTAAGGTCCATTTAAAACAAAAATTGCAGTAAGAATAACTTTTAATACCACTGTATTTTTGCAATGTTTTAGATTTGGCATCTTTCCAACCCCTAAACAGAAGTGATTTTTAAAAATTTGCAAAAAACGAAAAGCACTGCCTTTCCTAAATGAATAAATGTGAAAAACAGGCAGTTTTTAAGCGATTTTTGCGGTCACTCTTTTAAATATCAAATATTTGAATTAATAACTATCAAAAGGTTACTCTAAACACCTGTCAAATTTTAGGTGTCGATTATATAATTATAAGGTATTTATTAGTCTAAATAGTTTTAATATACATAGATAAATACTTATCACAGATTATAATCAATTGCTTACATAGTGTACTATTCTTGTAGGGAAAACGAAAAAGCCTAACTTCATCTGCTCTTCGACTCACTCGGCAGTCATAATATTGACATAGATTTTCCGACATTTTAACAAAAATACAAATTTTAATTACCACAGGGAAAACACAAACAAATCCCAACGCAAAAATGGCAATACGATATGCTATGAATTAAACAAAAACGTTTTTTTTTTTTATTTAACTCCAAAAAACTAGCCGTTTTTTGCTTCTTTGATGGCCACACTTTAATCAAAGACAATTGTAGTTATCAAACTACAATTGTCTTTGGTGATACAAATAAACATGTGGCATTTTTAATGTTTTTTTCTAAAATAACTAAAGTTAAAAAAAATTGTCGATAAAAATACAACTATTTAAAAACAACTCTTTAAAATATAATATAGGTAGCTTATCAACATTAGCAGAATACGTTGAAATGTGGAAAAACGTAAATACACCACTTTTTTATTACAACTAACCACAACTAAAAAAAAAATACAAAAAAATGTATTAAAGAAAAAATATGCTCTTTACTAATAATTATTAAAAAGCATATGTTTTGTTTCATACATTTTTTGTAATTCTTTTAGTTTTTAAGATATTTGCGTTTTTATTTTAAGTTTAAATCCATAACATCTCAAAAACTAAAATGGTACAAAAACTTTTATATAAAAAATGACGTAGTTTTATTAAACCTTTAATTTTGATTATATACCTTTTTTTCCTGAAAATTAATAGTTTTTGAGTTATATTAAAAAAAATCGATTTTTTACGATTTCTTTTCCGGTAAAAAAAATGCAATTTGAACCCACTGAGCTGAAGCAGCAGTGCGGCTTTGAATTGACTACGCTAGAATTTGCTTATAATAATCATTCAATTCTTAAAAGTCAAGTGAATTTAAAAAACACTACACAATATTCTTAAACATTAGTTTTAATGCTTTGCGCCGCCAATCTCTTTAAAAGTGATGTTAGGGTGGAATACAAAAAACCGTTTCGGTAAAAGAGTCTAATTAAAGTAAATCAAGTAACGAAATTAAAATAAATTACGTTTTAATAAAATTTCTCTAGCTCTGAATGTTCAATGCATAAAAATATGCAAAATCATAAAATTTTAGGAATAAAACCAAATGTAAACTTTTTCACACTTCTGTATGTTGTAATTGTATTTTTTTCTGATGGAGGCTTTGGAGATAATAAAAAAATTGCCCCAATGAGTTTGATTTGGGCTGTCACTAGTAAATTAGGAATTTGTTTGTTCCTTCATGTCAATATTTTCGAATATACCCTGTATATCCCAAGAAAAGAGGAATTTCAAAAAACGCGAGAAATTGTTTTTTTGTATTTAATTGAAGATTATTATAGTGTATATATGATTTTATAAAACTGCGTTTTGTAAAAAATAATCTTGGATAAAATTTTGTAAAAAATGGAGTGTTTTCGTTTACACCCTGTACAAACCTTTTCCGGTCACACTTGACTATCCATCAGCCAAAGATCTAATCTGCACACCCTGGGCAAGCTAACATTGAAAACCGCATTTTAATATCGTTTACCGTTTTCAAAATATCGAACCTTAAAAATACCCCAAAAAATTACGTTATGCACTTCGAGTGTCCAGCAGTTTATATATATATATATATATATATATATATATATATATATATATATATATATATATATATATATATATATATAATCTATTAGGAAGCCGTAGCTCGGTCCGTATTGGTTGTAGAGAAATAAAAAAAAAGAGTTTTTGTCATTTTATTTATAAGCTACAATTTTGCCTTCTACAGTTTTTTTGATAAAAACTATATTTTTACAGTTATTCGCGAAAAACCCATTAAAAAAGTCAATTTTTTCGTCGAAAAACAGTAACTTTCAATCGCGAGTAACTCGAAAAATAATAATTTTACGAAAAAAAAACGTATAGAACATCTTTTACTTAGAATTACTTTTTCATCGATTTCTGTACTTAAAATGTAATAAAAAATTTCCACCCCCAAGATAGTGTGGCAACCACCCCAGGATAAAAGCATCACTCGGCTTGATATAAACTATGATTCTTGGGATATTCCCTATCTTCAGTGAAAATTTCAGGTTAATTCATGTAGGACAAAAAATATTTCCAGTCATATCGGGTTTGATTAGAAAACATAGAATGATAACCAAAAGAAGTGATTATGATAGACAAAGCTCATACAAGGTGCCTTCCATTTTAACATCATTAAAGCACAATGACCTTATTACTGTAACGAATAAGCGAGGAAAATAAAAGTGAACAGGTGATCAAAAGCAAGGTTTTAATTAATTGCAATTTCTTTGTTTGTAACGTTACCAGATTATTTGGGTTCATATTTCGTTTTTACTCTTTTACTTATATTTAAGGATAGTAGACTTGGTAACTATTCTGACATACCAAATATACGGTATTCGGAATAAAAACTAACCAGTCGTTGGATTATCGAAACAAATAATAAACAGGTAAATTTGAATTTTACGTTTTCATTGCAATTTTTCCCAAGTACTTAATTTAACACAAATTACAATTTTTATAACTCGCAGATTGTTCTAACTACTAACACTAAAAGTCAGATAAATGTATTTATTTTCTTAATTAAATTGAAACGGTTTAAATTCTAATCGTGTGCTTTAAATTCAAAATAAATGAAAGCAGTTTGAGCAATTTGAGTAATAGATCCAATCAAAAACAACCAAATCTTGTTTATACAAGTTATATAACATTTAAATGTGAAAGCAAATCCTGTTACAATTTATGGCAAAAATTCAAACTACTTTAAAAATATAATAAGTTTTTATGTTTATATATTGATGAAATTCAAGGTAAAAAATATGTACAATATTTTCAACTTTAGTTTACCTTTAATAAGTATATCCTTTAAAGGCAACCCTTATAGTAAATCTACTTTTAAAACATTTAAAAAAGATTTAATTTGCATTTGTCAGTACAAAACATTATTTAAGTTAGCTAAACTCTTAAATTGTATTAAAGTAAAATGTATAACCACTTGGTCAATGCCCAAAATCTGTACCTAAATGATTAAATTCAAAAAGCTGGAATATCGTCACTCACAATTCTTAGCTTTTATTGTAAAGATGAATCGTTTGCCTTTTTAATAATCCTACTCTTACAAAAAACTTTCTTTTCTTCTCCTGACGTACTATGGGGGAACAGTCCCTCTTTTACAGGTACTTTCACCTTCTGCTTCAAAGAGTTAGCCAATATAATTTTACCTCTAGCAGCTTCCAATAGAGTAAAACGAGGTTCCACTCTCGTACGTTTCTTTACAGTTCATCTCGAGAGGCCCCGAATTGGTCCACTCTTTATTACTAGAGCATCCAGATTGTGGAGACCTTTTTTTTTTCACCAAACCTTTTATATTTTAAAATCCATTTTTTAAACTGCCTGTTTCTTCACTTAGTAGACCTACGTCGTAGGTTAGTACTGAGGCTTTGAACTTCTTTGGACTGTCGCAAAATAGGAAAAAATGTCATGCTGCATTCGATGGATCAGGTCGGTCTGTCGAATCGGTGGCTTTTTAATTCCCTGTGTGACTGCTTAATAGAAGCGAATCAAATTAAAATGTGCTTTATTGTTTAAAGAGGATTCTTGTTAACAAAGCAGTAAAAAATAAAATCTATAAATCTGCCTTAAATACCATAAAATACAATGTTTGGAAATTAACTTAGTCTAAAAAACGATCCATAAATAATATTGAAACTATTGGGGATTACCAAGCCACTATAAAACTAATATACCGTATTAAAACACATCACTAATATCAAATATAATCACTCTTACAGGCCCAGTAAACAGATTTTAAGTAGAGTCCGACCGAAACTGGTTTTACGGCTGAAACCGAAACCGAATATTCGGCCGTGGCTTCAGTTTCGGCAGAAACCGAAACCGAAACTCACATGGTCAAGTGTAAAATTTATTAAAATACGGAAATGGACATGAAATGGAAACACACATCAAATTTTGGCGACATACCGCGTTGAACATTGTTAGGACGGTTTATTTTCGCGAGAAGCGGTAATGTAGGGGAAGGTGTTCTGACGTCAGTATCAACGTCATTACTTTGTACCCAGTATCTACCGCTATCGCCACTAGTCAGGAGGAGCGTTAATAATGGTTATGTCAAATTTAAATTTAAAATAATGGAGGTTCGCGGCTTTTCTATTGTTTTGGTTCTGTGATGTTTTTTTGCTATGGTTTAACAACTATTTGGATTGCATATTTTTTGGTTTATTAGTTAATTCCCAAATGGATGAATTAATACAATTATATTTAAATCATAAAGGAAAAATTTACTTGTTATAGTTGACTTGGAAATAGCTAATATCTTATTAAATGAAAAATTTGGTTTATATATTATCTTTTCGACTTATTTCTTAACTCTCCTAAGACCTTACATTTAAATTTAAACTTAAAAGGGTATTAAACCATTAATAGTAAGTTGACATACGTAAACCGTTTCGTTTTTGCGAGGTTAAGCGGGTTAAACACGGTTAGAATGGTGGGGGAAAGAACTGCTATCAACCAGTAGTTAAAAACGGTAGGTCGCGAAAATATCCTTACACTTTACATGTGACTTGATTTGTTAATAACAACAAAACAAAGTTATTGACTCAATATTTAACTATATAAATCATTCAAGTACAGAAACAAAACAAAAACTTACATGTAATCAGTTCCATCAAAATATACCTCTAAAGAATGTTTGCGTCGGGCGATAACGCACTGACTAAGTTGTTTTGCTACAAAGCTACCCGAACGGCGCACTTGCCGCGAGAAACGAAGTTAGGCAACGTGCACGACAACTTCCTGAAATCAGTTTTGGTTTCGGCCAATTTTGGCCCAAACCGAAACTGCAGCCGAAACTTGATTTTTGGCCGAACCTCGGCCGAAAACGAAACCGAACCTTCGGTCGGACACTAATTTTAAGCTACTTTAACAATTTAAAACAAAATTACGCATAGTGGTGTCAAATGTTAAAACTTTGCATACAAAATCATAATAATACAATAAATAAAATGAAATAAAACAATTCCAAACACAAAGCTTTAATATTTGTCAAAATATTTTTAAAACTCCTATTAATAGGCCTTAGTCTGTAAGAACTTTTTTACCAATCACCGAAAAGTTTTACCACTTCCAATATTTTATACTGACCTTATAAGCGCTTCTAAATTTTTAGGCTGTATTAAATTAGAGTTCAGAGTAAGGGCACTCCTTGGTTAGAGTAGGCTCAGCTTATCACTACTTCGTGTATTGTATCTATTAACGCTTACTGGCTCTTTTTCATTCTTTCTATGAAATGATATCTTCTTCTAATATAAAAATGCAAGGAAATGTTATTATTATTTCCTGAATAAAAAAAGGTATACGATGCTCTCTGAGTCTTAATTCACAGAGGTATCTCAGACTCAGAGCTTGCTTCTAACGTACAAAAACTGACTGCATCAGCTGCTGAGTACCAGAACCCCAAAACACTACATCACATCTTAAATTAGATGTAACCAGGGTAAAATAAACAGATCTTGCCATAGAATATTCCAAATTACTTCTACTTACTATCCCAGCATAACATGCCAGTAGACTCCGAACGCTGTTAGAATGACACCGATACGTCACGGTCTCTTATGGCAAACCCATGCTATGCGCACTTTAAATGAGCAGACAGGGCCTGCTTTGTGTTTCCCTCCAAGCCGCTAGAGGCGCTGTATTTCATGACGGATGACCGCCATGCCATCCGATCCGCACAACGTCCATTTTGAAATTCAAATCGACCTAAGCGTTTGTGTTTGAGTTTTGTTTATTTTTTGAAAGGTTTTTGATGGTTTTAATCCTTAACTTTACCATATAATAGTGAATATTGTTGGTGAATTTTGTGTTTGATAATTTGTGGACTTTATAAACTGTACATTCCTTGGATTATAGTGTTTTTTGTGGCTGGTAAGTAACGCTCTCTTTTTGTTTATTTATTTTTCTACGTTTCGCCTCGAATTTATTTAGGATGTTTAAATAATAAACATAAACATTTAATACACAAACAAACTAGCAAGCATCCATCCATATTTTCTAAATTTATTACCTTTTAATAGTAGGGCAAGGAAAAATAACCTACAAATCAGTGGCGGCTGGCATATAAGAGCACATGAGCACGTGCCCCCCTCGTGAAAATCAAAAATAAAATACAATCATAACTGATATATTAATATATTTTACCAAATTTAAATTTCCGAATTAACCTATTTACAAGCTTTCTATTTAATTACCGTCGCCGTAATATATTTTACCAAACTTAAATTTCCGAATTAACTTATTTATAAGCTCCCTATTTAATTACCGTCGCTCCGCAAACGTGCAATATGTTATATCCCTAATGCTTTCAGGAGCATCGGGCCTGTCGCAGCCATCGGTCAGCGTTTTCTACTTGAATGTGCCGTCGAATCCGCTTTGAAATTTTAGCCCTCTCTCACTCCCACTAATGGGATTAAAAACTCGGTCTTTTTCTATTCAATGTGGCACACATTTTTTGTGCCAAAAGGAATTTTATTTTTAGATTTTGTTATGATTAGTGACAAGTTTAGCATAGACGGATTGGTGAGGTGAGGAAAGGGGATTGAACTTCTTTGAGTAATTCAACGTTCAGTGTATAGTGTATGGATAACAGGTTGTTTGTATTTTTCTCGGTGTTTTGTTACTTTTAACTCGGTAGTTAATAAATAATAATAATTGATATAATATTGTGAGCCATTTTCTTAATTTTTATTTGTTTTTTGAAAAGTGAATATGGAAGCAGAAGCCGAATCCTCGCGTTCTTGTACCTCTGATAGTACAAAATATACTGTGGAATATTTACAAGAATTTTTTCATAGACTTTCTTTGGAAGAAAAAATTATTGTGAAGAATATTGGGCGGCCTAAGCCAGTTATAAATTTATTTCAAGTGACCAAAGGAATAAAAAGAGACTTCAAAAGGCTATTTAAAATAGAGATGTATGAAAAATATGATTGGCTATGTGGTAGTGACGTGAAAAATAGTTTATTCTGTTTCCCATGTCTACTGTTTGCTCTGGAAAAAGCTGAAAGCTGCTGGGTGAAAATTGGAATCGTTGATTTAGCGCATTTGGCTCAAAAAGCTAAAAAACATGAACGTTCTCATGTGCATATAAATTCACAACTTGAGTTCAAAATTCTAGGAAAAACTGACATAAGGCAACAGCTCGATAGTGGATATCGGAGACAAATAGAAAAACAAAACGATCTAGTTTTAAAAAACCGATATGTACTCTCAAAAATCATTAATTGTATCAAGTTTTGTGGAATTTTTGAGTTGGCTTTTGCGAGGCCACGATGAAAAACAAGAGTCTGAAAATCCTGGAATTTTTAAAGGACTGGTCAATTTTAGTGCCGAGTTAGATGTGGCTTTAAAAGAGCACTTCGCAACAGCCTCAGTTTTCAAAGGAACCTCTAAAACAATACAAAATGAATTACTGGATTGCATGTTGCTAGTGTGTCGAGAATATATCAAAAAACAAATAGCTAACGCTAGATTTTTGTCAGTTATTGCGGACGAGACAACGGACGTGTCTTCAAAATTTCAAATGACGATAGTTTTTAGATATGTACTGAAAGACGGTACCCCAGTGGAAAGATTTTGGACTTTCTTAATACCAGCCGATCACGACGCTGCAAGCTTGGCTAGTAGCATAAAAAACGAATTAGAATGTGTTATTGACACTCCAGAAAAACTTATATCACAGAGTTATGATGGTGCAAATGTTATGAGTGGACGCCATGGAGGCGTCAATAAAATAATTCAAAATGACTTTAAAAATGCGTTTTACGTGCACTGCTACGCACATCAATTGAATTTGATTTTAGCTCAAGCTACAAGCCAAAATACGGAAGTACGAATTTTTTTTTCCAATGTGACGGATGTTACCAATTTTTTTTCCAATTCACCACAACGGGTCGCCATATTAAATGAAATTGTGGGACGTAATATTCCAAGAACGTCTAATACCAGATGGCTTTTTAAAAGCAGAGCTGTAAATGTGATTTATGAAAACCGGGAAGCATTGATAGAGTGCATGGAAAAAATTCAAAATACTTGTAGACAATCTACAGCAATTAATCAAGCGTCAGCAATCGAGAGAATGTTATGGGACTCGAAATTTGTTTTTTGGCTCACGTTTTTCCATAGAATTATGCCTCATTCGGACATTCTTTATGACCAATTGCAAAAATCAACAATTGATCCTACACAAGTAGCCACTGCCATAAGAATTTTTGAGGAATGTATTCAAAAGGAAAGACAAAATGCTGAAACCATTCCAGCTTCAATTGACGACATATTCCATATTAGAAATAGAGATAAAAGAAACAAGGAAGATCCTTACATTGCAAAAGTGGTAGCAGCCAAGGAAGTATGTGATACCATAATAATTCAAATTAAAGACAGATTTTCCTTCACTAACCATCTTCGCGGGTCTCTTTATTTTTGCCAGATAAGTTTCCCTATATGAACGCCATTTTCCCTAAAAACTATCTCAGTGACATTGTTCAATCCTACCCAATGTTAGACAAAACCAGACTTCAAACTGAACTGGAAATAATTTATCAACGGCCAGATTTCAGAAATCTATCTGGTGCAGTGCATTGCTTAAAATTTATTATTGAAAATAATCTTGAAAATGTTTTTTCGGCAACTTATGATCTACTTCAAATTATAGTAACAATTCCAATGTCCACTGCAGAGGCAGAACGTAATTTTTCAACTTTAAAACGCATAAAAACATTTCTAAGAAGCACAATGAATGAAGATAGACTCTGCGTTAGCCATGCTATCTATAGAAAAACAATTAGTGCAAGAGATTCCCGATTTTAACAATTTAGTTATAAATAAATTTGCAGAAATCAAAGAAAGACGAATGGACTTTGTGTTAAAACAATGTGGTTAATTTAAATATTAGACGTAGTAAGTCAAATGCATAGACAATATTTTATGGAATGTTTTTGAGAGGATTGGTAAGTAAATTTATTTTGAATTTTTATTTTTTTATATCATTCTAAGATAATGGCGGTTGTTTATTTTTATTTTCATAACGATATAATATCTTGTGTTACTTTGTGGTTGTTTGAGCGATTAAAGAAATAAAGTTTCTTAATTTAATCTATGACACAGCCAACACATCTTTTTTTTAAGGCTTAAAATAAACGTTTTTGGGCGTGGCACCGCAAAAATTTTCTGCCGCCGTGGGCCATCAACATTATGTGACATGATTTTAGATGTGAACCCCTTCTACTATACACCACGAGCCGCCACTGCTACAAATATTTCATAATGTTTATTATATTTAAAATGCTTTTTCCCAATTGAATTAAATTCCGTTGTACAGACTGCATAAAAACAATATAAACACTGTGATAAAAATGTATTATGTTGTACTGAAATCAATAAAAACGCTTATTAAACACTAAACATAAGTTTATGTTTGGAAGTGACTTGCTTTATAATAATTTATAAAGTGGTAATAATTTTTACCTCTAGGAAATTTTTAATTTTTTAATTGCTGTGACACAGAATTTTTGAGAAATATTTAGGTTTTTTTGCTGAAAATATACATTTATTAAAATATCATTCAAATTCGTCATTCATAGACATGAACTGCTGCAGTACCTTAATATGAAATTATTTGCAGGAAATAACTTTGTGTTACTCGGCCATGCCGCACACACCTTGTGTTATACCTTCCTGTTGGGATAGCAGTTCCTCTAGACATCGCTTTCCTAATCCAGCGAAGGATAAATTGCTCTTTGATAGGTGGGTCGTTTTATGTGGAAATAGGCGCCTACTTTTAGAAATGACAGCGGATAAATTGTATAGGAGTTCAAGGATCTGCTCTTTACACTTTTTACCTGAAGACTTTGCGAGTAATAACAAACTGAAAAGTGGTGTAACACCATCACTAAACTTATAAGGTATGTAAATTTCATTACATCAAAAATTTAATAAGTATTGTTGATATAAGCAATTTACTTTGAAATATATTTCAAATTGTATTTAATATAATACTTAATTTAATTATATATTTCAGTGTTTTTTTTAATTTAGATCCATTAATAAGTATCGAATGCGAACCTTCAACGAGCACAAGATCTGTTACATTGGCAGATGTTTCGCCAGCAGTCGAAGAAATTTGCTCTTCATTAATGACAAAAAAGTCTAATGTAGACCCACATTATGCTGTTCCCAGTACAAGCCACCAGACATTTATTTTAGATGAGAAGCAAATAGAAGCAACCACCAGCACTACTGAGCAATTCACAAGTGTGTCACCTCACCCAACTCAAAAACGTATGTGATTTTATGGTTTTAACATTAAATTTATCCTCACCTTTAAATGATAAGAAAATTATGACCCTTATATATATTTTTTTACTATTGAGTATGTGGGGATCTACATTTAGTTAAATTATAATAGTAGTTTTTAGGTAGAATTTTTTTTTCTAAAATCATAAATCATAAGCAGAAAACATATGTGATTTTATTAGTTTAAGGTTAAATTTATCCCCAGCTTTTAAGAATAAAAATCTTTAGCTCCTGAATATACAGTGTGTCCACAGATGGGCTTCTAAAGGGGAAAAATCTTTATTATTCATTTTATGAACAAAAGTCATACTTCATAAAAAGTTCTGCTTGTTGAGAAAATAACTTCACAATAAAAAAAAATTAGATCAGATGTACAGGGTGTTAATAAATTAGGAAAACAAGAAAATGCTTCAAGACAGAAGTACCATTATTTATTAATTTTAACAAAAATTTTACTAAACCAAGTTGTTTATACTCTAACGAAAAGACTAAATAATAATTTTGAAATAGAAATTCGAATATTAAAAAAAATTTTACAACCGAGTAAAAAGTAAATTCCAAATGAAAGCGCAAATTTGCACTTTTTCAAGGAGTGAGCACTTTTTTACTGTACAAAGTAACCAAAATGGTCGCTCCTTGGAAAAGTGCAACTTTGCGCTTTCATTTGGAAGCGCAAATTTGTACTTTTTACTCGGTTGTAGAAAAAAAACTATTATTTATTAATATTTTTAATATTTAAATTTTTATTTCAAAATTTGTATTTAGTCTTTTCGTTAGACTATAAACAACTTTGTTTAGTAACATTTTTGTTAAAATTAATAAATAATGGTACTTTTGTCTTGAAGCATTTTCTTGTTTTCCTAATTTATTAACACCCTGTACATCTGATCTAAATTTTTTTTATCGTGAAGTCATTTCCTCAACAAGCAGAACTTTTATGAAGAATGACTTTGGTCGTAAAATGAATAATAAAGATTTTTTCCCTCTTGGGAACCCCATCCGCGGACACACTGTATATTTATTATTATATATGAGGAGATCTATATATAATTAACTTATATTAATACTTTTTATAGAAAAAAGATCTCTTTCTAAAAAACATAAGCAGAATAATATTGTTACAAATCTATTTTAGGAAGATCAGTACTACTATCTGAAGTCAATGTTGGTCAAGTGAAGGATTTAACTCCTAAAGCTAAACATTTATACGGAAGAGCTATGCAGTTTAAAAGGAGAGCTTTAAAATCGAAAAAAACGGCATTGTCTGTTAAAAGGAGATTGAACTACGTTGAAAAATTTACAACTTCCCAGGCTTTTGAAAAAGTGGTTTCAAGTATGGACCGCATACGCGCTAGATTTTTTCAAAGCCAAATAGAAAACGTTGAAAAAAAAAGTAGGGGGAGGAGGTACAGTCTTGAGGACAAAGTTTTGGCTTTGGCTCTATACAAGCATAGTGGTGCTGGTTATCGCTTCCTCTCAAAAATATTTGCTTTACCATCGAGGAAGACTGTGATGAAACTTTTAAATCGTATTCCAATTCGACCCGGTCTTCATCATGAAGTGTTTGCAGTTTTGAAAGCCGAAGCCCGAAACTTTAATAACCCCTTGGATAAACACTGTTTGTTGATGTTTGATGAAATGGCCCTACAGCCTAATTTGCAACCAAATTTGCCTAGGTAATCATGCACAGGTAATATTACAAAAAAAATTGGGTAATAGAAATAATTGAAGCAAAACCTATGAAAACCTGAGTACTACAATGTTTTTTAAAACAATGCTTTTAGTTATAATTTTAAAAGTCACTTGTTACTACTTACATGTTATTTAGTTAAAATATTTTCTTTCAATTTTTTAGGTGTTTATGCTTAGAGGCATACGAAGAAAATGGAAACAACCCATTTACTACCATTTTGTGAACGGTGGCACGAAAAGCGAGAAGTTATCTTCTATAATTGAAATGGTTATTAAGAAGTGTCATAGTATTGGGTATAATATTGTTGCCACAGTATGTGACCAAGGATCTAATAATCAACCAGCCATTAATAGGCTAGTAAAGAAGACACACGAGGAATACAAAAAGATGGGAAAGGACAATTATGATTATTATTTTGAGGTTAATGGAAAAAAATAATTCCACTGTATGATGTGCCGCATCTGTTTAAAGGGTTGAGAAACAACCTTGTTAAATACGATTTGCAGTTTGTATCCGATGCAAAAACAAAGTTGGCAAAATGGGGTGACATTTATACAGCTTACAAAATGGATCCTCATATTGGATGTCTACGAATGATGACGAAACTAACAGACGCCCATGTAAACCCAGCCAAGATGAGCAAAATGAAAGTGTCAAAATGTACACAAGTGTTTAGCCATTCCGTGGCTGTTGCAATTAATGTTCTTGCTTTTTCGGGTATGTTCAAATGCTTTATTATATTTTTCTTTTAATTTCCTTTACAATAATTCATAAGACCTGTTATTAAAAACCAAATCTTTATTTTAGGAATCACCGTGGATACCGGGGATGAACAGCTTGTCCTAGAAAAAAGAGCAGAAGATACTGCTATTCTCTTGGAGTTTCTGGATAAGCTGTTTGATAGTTTGAATGGCAGTTCTTTTAAACCACCACCAGGAAAAAGTATGCGAGTGCCAGTTACCAAAGGCTCACCACATATAAAATTTTGGAATGAAGCTTTAGTCCAGCTTAAAACATTTAAATTTTAAAAAAAATGGATCCCATTTTAGTCCTCCAAGTCTAAAAAATTTGATTAGCACTATTAAAAATTTTAAGGACCTTTGGCAAATATTATAAAGTTTAGGATTTACGCATATGATGCCGAGAACATTTAATCAGGATCCACCATTATCAAGGCTCGAAGAGTTAGTTTTTCCCTGTCATTAAAACAAACAAAACAACAATTTTTAATGACAGGGAAAAACTAACTCTTCGAGCCTTGATAATAGTTATAAATTAACCGAAACGTCGGCAAGAAGAAAATTGTTTTTCTTAAATCCATTGACTCCAATCCCAACTAACTCACATCTCACTGTTAATAATACATGGGTCACTAATTATCTTGGAAAATACATAATATTACTGTTTTAAGAGTTTTTGCTGGTTACTTATGTTTGAAATATGTATATTATTTTTTGTAGTTGAGTCACAACTATTATTTACCGTAATGACTAAATAATTTAGCTAATAATTTTGTTACTTCAGTTTTTTATTGTACTTTTAATTATAATAAAAAATGTATTTTAACCTTGTCAAAAATTATGGACACTTTTTAAAATTTACTGACCGCTAAGAAACAAAAAATAAATCCTTGCAGTTTAGGTTAAGGTAAGGTATACAATACTTTGTTAAGCATCTGTTTAAAAGCAGTATATTATACAGTGAATTTTAAAAAGTGAGATATAAGGTACTGGCTTAACATATGCAGTAACCTCAATAAATGTTGCACTAAATGAAAACGTTTTTTATTAAGCCTTATTAAACAATTAAAATAGAAAAAATCATCTCTGCATATCCTAAAACCGAAATACACATACACATGTCACAAAACCACTTGTACAAAGAGAAGAGACCTGAAAAACGCAGAAAAATGTTACTAACAAAAGTTCAGTTGAAATTTATGCCTAAATATGAAATTCCAGACACCAGTGTTCAAAAACAAAATCTTACTGTTTTGTCACTTCCTAAGTGGTGTACTATTTCAAATTGTCATTCAAAATTTTAAATGCTATTTATACTGACTAAAACTAAAATAATTAAATATGTCTAGTGGTTACAGTTATATAAATATGCATAAATAAGCAAAAAAAAGTAGTGCACCATGTAAGCCATTTTGAATATCTCTTGCAATAAAGTGACTTGAAGTAAAATTTTTAGTTCAAGAAAATTTAATTTATTTTAAATGTGTTTAACTGAAAATGTTGGTTTTCTAATTTCTGTCACAGGCTACTGTGTGCTTCGTGTTTATACTTAAAACTTAATTTGAAACAGCTTCAATTAGTAATGTTTTTCTGTTTTAAAAAATAAAGGTATTTCAATGTACCTTAAAATTCAAGTTATTTGTTTTTATCCCTATCTGGGTTTCCGGATTTGGGGAGACAATTTACCATGTTTACATTTTTCCATAAGCTTGATAAACAATTTTCCCTCGTAGTGCAATATTCTAACCGTCACTGTATAACCTGATCTCTAAAATATGTTAAATACTATTTTTAAATACTGTTTATATTCTAGGTGTTTTAACAAATACACCTCGAAAAAAGTTTTAATAAATTTTTGTAGTAATTTTACTTCTTTTATTTTATTCCACTAACAATCTTTTATTTACTCAACAATTTATGAAAATTATTTTTGTTCAATAGCTGATTGCAGTCAGGAAAAAGGTGGAAAGGAAAAGGTTTAGAATATAATTGTTACGTCATACTCTACAAACTATGACGTAACAATTATATTTTAAATATTTTCCTTTCAACACCATTCCTGGCTTTAATTTGAAATTCCCGGCTAAACGGAGGAAAAGCCATCTCTGGGAAAAAACATTAAACAAGAAATGAGGCCGGTACGACAGATTTTTAATTTTTGAACAAGCTCTTTATTGTCCTCCATAACGGTAGATGGCGCCAAAATATCGACCCTCTCTTTAATATGGCAGTTTCCATTCTATCCCCTCCATAAACTTTTATCTATGGGCAAACCCGTATAAAACCGTGACGTAGCGGTGTCATTCTAACAGCGGTCGAACTCTACTATTTATTTAGGTAGGTAATATGGTCGCGAAACCTTTGTTTTGAATCTATATGTATACCCAAAAATTTAACAGCATTCTTATTATCTTAAATATTATTTTCCAACTCTATATTTTCTACACTACATTTAAAGTTAAAAATATTTGTTTTGCTGGCATTAAATGATAAACATTTAATGTCAGCAATTATCAAAAATAGGAAACGAAAATTTAAAATCTATTTAAAGAATTCATTATTGATTTTGATTTATTATTTTTGTGTTGTTGTTTTGCATTTTTAGTTAGGTAATCATTAAGTTTATGTATAATTTATAATCGCCTGTAATAATCTCAAAAAGTAGGTTGACAATATAGTAAATAAAAATAACAAAAAAATCCTATGTAGGATTATCAGGATAGAAGATAATGAAAAACAAAGTGTTTGTGTAAATTTGAAATATATATAAGCTATTTTTTTCATCGTGTAAAATTGCGTACAATAAATTATTTTTCTAAACGGCCATTTTGTGCGAAAAAATTGGCTAATTTTAGAATATTTATCTTTTGGTGCTAATAATTAAAAAAAAATCAATCTTTATTATTTGCAACCTGCTAGGCAGTGCAAAAGTATTTTATGTTCAGTAAGTTAGCGTATATTTTAGAATTTATGACAGAAAACTCTTAAACGAAACATATTTACTGACTTTCACTTACATCGCGTGGTATCACCTCAGTTGTTCTACCAATGACGTTCTTCATAATATATGAACACGTCACTATTCTTACCAATCCCATTCGAGGGTATTAAAATACAGATCGTACGATTTTATATTATTTGACATCGAAATTAAGCGTGTAACTCGTGGTGTGACTATAAAAACTGTAAAGGTTTAAATCAAATGACACAGCGAAGTATCGTATGGGAATTAGCAACATTTGTCCCTAAATTATACTTATAAATAAGCATTTTTATTCGATAACAAACATTTGTTTTTATATTGTCATAATTTACGAAATTGTTTTGTCTAATTCTAATTATTTTAATTTATAAATAAGTATTTGATGTTTGACAAATAAGATGTAACATTAAATTAAATTTAGTCCATTAATTAGTGGCCGCTTTAGGATTTGTTCCTGGGGGGAGGGCGCATCGGTTTTAATTAACCCCCTTCCCTTCTTCAAAAGTCAAATCTTTAAATAACGCAAGTCTAGAAAAATATTCGAGATTTGCGATCAAAACGACAAAAATTTAGTTTTTGTTTAATTTAAACTTTTAAAAATTTTCAAAGGTTTGCATATACATGAAATTGAGCCAAGTGGCTCTAGCAGCTGGACGGTACTAGGGTAAATTAAAGGGCAATAAAATAAAGAAATTAATATTTTTATGGGAATAATAAAAAAACAAAACATTATGACCATTTAAAATTTTAAATAAAGTTAAAATGACAAAAAAATACAAAAATCTTTCCAACTCACTGAAGTTACAAATATTTTTAACACGTTTAATGCAGCTTTAGATAAACTGTGAATCGTAAAAAAAGACCGAAAGGAAAACAAGGCAATTTAAAAAATTAAAAATCAGATAACAATTATTTGAAATATTAAACTAAAAAAAAAACAATTAAAAACCAAATGGTAAAACTAAACTTTTTTGTTAGCAAATCGGTTAATTATATTTTTAATATTTATTTTAATATTTTTATGAATATATAATAATACTAATCCATTAAGGCGATCTTCTGCCTTGGTAGATCTTAATTAGCCTTAGGTTAAAAAAGTTTTTTTTTCTGTTGTTGATGCTAAAGTAGTTAACGTGCACAAAATTTTTAAAAAGTGAATTTTTGGGAAATAATTCAATCTCTGTTTGTTTTTCCGCAAGTAATTGTGTAAGGGAAGGATTCCAAGCAGGCATCCGAATTTCAGTTATTTTTGACCAGACCTGATTAAGGGAATTATCGTTACTTATATTATTTTGGTTATAGTGAATCTGTGCATTGAGTTTAAAGAATAACATATTATTATCGGTAAGACAATAATTAAGTGTCCATAAACTTGCACACAAGTTTTTTACAGTTTTGGGGGGCTTGCCAAAGCGTGATCTCTCTTTGCGTGCATAAAACTATCGATTAAAATATAAGTAGAATTGTTTATATCATTATAAATACAAGGATAAATAGCGTTGTTATATTTATAAATAAAATTACTTAAGGTCTTCCTGTTATGCGTAAAAGACAGAAAAGAACAGATTGTGCAAATGTTTCTTTTGTATAGGTATACCTCTAATAGCATTTGTTCAACTTAAAATAATAATTTTATAATCATTCTTATTTAAATTCTTGCCGTACACTAAAGCTTTCGAAATAATCTCATCAAAAAAACTTTCCTGTGCTGAATGTTCATATCAAACCTTCCACCAACGTGTGTCTTCAACAATCCGCTGCAACTTTCAACGCTGGACGACTCTCCGATCATTGGAAGCTGTGGTTTTCTTTTTTTATTGGGTTCACCACTTAAAACTTCTTCCGCACCGGACCCCTCCAAACAATCGTCACCATTACTAACCTTAGCCACATTTATCTCAGCAGACATTTTTTGCAACTGTTCGCGCAAGTTAAAGAGTTCTTTTAAGTAATGTTTTTTAATATCCTCCAACATTCCAATCGCATCAATCATACCCCTATTAATAGCCTCCAAATCATCCATACTACATTTTAATACCTTAAATTCACTGGAAACTGCGTCAAGCTCTTCTTTAAGATTTTCTTTGTCTTTGATTAACTTTGTTATATTCTCTTTACATTTCTGAATGCAGAGCAAGAGTTATATCTAAAATTAAAGTTTAAACAGTTCTTTTCCAATAATAATTGCTATGTGACTGGAAAAGTCAGGAAAGGTTTGTCTTTGAGTTTGTCGTCCGCAAATGCGAGGAAATGTTATATCTACGTTAAGGTTTGTTATCATTTTTTAAACTTGTGAAAAAATTAGTGATATAAAATATGGATCAGCGTCGGCCCTTTTTAATTCAGTGCGTTAAGGACATCATTTACTTTTAATTTGGCTGAATTTATGTTAATGCCATTTTCTTGTAATTATTTAGCTAACGGCGGGGTTATTAAATTAGCCAAATTATTGAATTTTAAATCTTTGTTAAAAATATGTAATGTAATCCAATACAAAACAAAAAAATACATATAAATGTTTTGGGGGCGTGCATCCCCCGCGCCCCTTCCCTAACCGTCACTGTCAGGATTGCTGGATCAATCCAGTGTGGAGCATATTATTTGCTTCATATCACAAAATTTTGTTATTAATTTTAAATTTTACTTTTTTTAAATGATGCGTTTGTAAGAATAGCTAACTGTTACGGTAAGAAAACTAAACGGTTTTTAGATAATAGAGATACTTTTTAATAAAAGCTGTAAAAATAATAGAACATGTATCTGAAGTATTTGAATCAGATCAAAGATAACATCCCTTAAAAATAGTTCGGTTAGAAATATCAAATGCTTAACAATAATTTGACGCATATCAGAAATATACCTGTTCCAAATGTCATTAGTCACTAGGGGCTAGCAACCCGGATTAGTCAGGAAATTCAGGACTTTTAAATATGTCATAAAAATGCTAGGGCATATCTCAAAATTTTACAAAATAATATGAAAAATTGTGAACAGCACTGGAAATCAAAACAATCTAGTCAAAAGTTCAATATTTTCTTTTAGAAATGACAATAAATCCTGCAAGATGCGCACTTACATTTTTTTGTGTGTCATGGATGTCAACAAAATTGTCTGGAGATTTTAGACAGTTTTATGTTGGTATGCCAGGGACCCAGAAAATAATTGAATGGCTTACTTTTTAAATTTAAATCGGGAAAAATAAAAATAATTCAAATTTATAAAGTAGGCCATCCAATTGTTTCGCGGGTCCCTGGCGTACCAACATAAAACTGTCTAAAATCTCTAGACAATTTTGTTAACATTTATGAAAGTAAAAATAATATTTTTGTTGTGCTTTTTTTATTAAAAATATTTTTTAAATGAAGGTAAAATTAAATTTATCTTATAAAATAATAGGTGTATTTCCATAAAATCTTCCATTTTTGCTGTAATCAGTTTTAAGAAGGAGGAATTTTAAAATAGTTTGTGTAGTTTTGAGGTTATGTTTGAGTTAGGCGTTATAACTCAAAACCTAAAAGTGTCCAACAAAATTTGATTTCATGATTCGTTCAAAAAAACCAAATTCAAAGTCTGTACATTGACTTAAAAATTAATTTCTAACAGGTTTTTAAATAAGTTTTTTTTTAATATCATGCCAACTAACCTCACTTTTGGATATTTAAATTTATTTTTACAAATATTTCCCTAGTCACTCATAGGGTTATTTTTCTTTTTATGGTAACTAAGTTTACGAGTATACTTAGATAGTTTTTAATTTTTTTTAACCAATTACCCTTTATTTTGTTTTTTTTTTAAATTTAATCTCGGTAAACGTATAGTTAATTACAAGTAATATACATTTTATATTAAATAACCGAAATAGATCATCATTATAAATAGGAACATAATCTTGACATGAAAATGGTTTATATTTTTTAAAATACATTTTAGGATTGGTTCCAACTGTTTCCTGGGCGAATGTCTAGACAATTCAAACGTGGAAAATAAAAGCCTTAATATTTTCTTAGAGGTTTTGCCAATTTTAGTCCTTGTTGGTTTGATAAAATTAGAAATAATTATTTAGAGGTGCATGTATATATTAAAAAGCCATGTATTTAAATATTATACATATTTATAATCTTTAGGACATACAGGGTGGCTAAACTAACACATGCAAAGGTCTTTTTTGAGTACTTTTAATGGTTTTTCAGAAAAACGCTCTTTACTCGTATACCTTTTTTTCGAGGTGGAAACTTTTTAGTCATACGCAGCAACTCTTTGACCAGGACCTGAAATCTTAAATGGAAAGGGGGGTCGAGTTGTACCTTGTTTGAAAGATCTTTCTATTCTCTTTATGAACATACCTATTTTAGGCCGTTTCGATTCAAAGAAAAGCAAAATATCCAATTTTTTGGTGGATTTCTAAATAACAATGATCGGACCTGTCTTGTTTTATTTCAAAGGAAACACATTTTACGCTAAGTCGTGATCCCTAATTGCAACGCCTTGACAAGGGTGTGTTCCACCCCTAAAATCTAAGAAGAAAAAAGGGGCCAAGTAACACCTCGTTTTAAAGGTATTTGTTTCTTTTCATGAAATCACTTCATTAGCTCATTTGGTGAGCGTTTTTTGATATAAACGGTGCCCATGCATAATTAAATATGAAATTCTTGTTTTTTTTTATTAAATTATCCTTTCAACATTGATAAACTTGCCTTAAGCTTATTTTTTTTTTAATAATTGATTTACTAGAGCCCAAATTATAGGTAGCTGATCTATGACCACATTATTATTAATGGAGAATTGCCGCTCGATCGCAAGATCTTTCATCACAGGATTTTTTTTTGTGGGGCCACATAAAAAGTAAAATGTGTGCCACTCAACCAAAGTCTTTGGAAGAGTTGCGCGAACGCATCAATTTCGAATGTTATCAAATTACTCCTGAAATGCTCTGAAATGTGCGAGAAAGATTCGAGAAACTCCTTAATACTGCATGAAAACTAGAGTTAGCCATTTTCAACATCTTTTAAAATGATAGTCTTTTTTTAGTGTAGTAGCAGAAGTAGATTATTTACTTTAACTTTTACTTCTGTAAATAAAAGTTTATTTTATCTTTAGAAATTTAAATTCAGTAGAACCACCCTGTATATCGAAAAATTCTGTATCAAATGAGCTAAAATAAGTAAGTCCTTGAGGAAAAATAAAAGTTCTCTAAAACGGGGTACTACTTGCCCCCCCTTTCCTTCTTAGATTTTAGGGGTAAAACGCACCCTTGTCAAGGCGTTGCAGTTAGAGATCATGACTAAGCGTAAAATGTTTTTCCTTTAAAATAAAAGTACACGAGTCCGATCGAAATTTAAGCACCAAAAAAATTGGATAGTTTGCTTTTCATTCGACACTCTGTCCTGTATTTTGAAAACCACTAAATCAAAACGGCTTAATCCAGGTTTGTACATAAAGATAATCAAAAGATCTTTCAAACAAGGTACAACAACTTACAAATCACTCTAAAGCTTTTCACAGATACAATCATGATATCATAATAAAAAGGCCGTTTTCCATGGCTTTCGACACGCTCTTATGCTGTTTCGTTCCCTGTTTTCTCCAATGATATCTTACTAATCTGCAAATATATGTTAATTATAAAGAACACAAGCCTGCCTTTAATTGCAACTGTTGGTGCCCTCCAGGATAGCAATTTGGCCCATTATTGTTATTCTTCTATATCAGTGACATAGTACCACTGATAAAAAGTCAAATACTTTTGTTCGATGATCTGTTATATTTAGAGTAATTGTATCCCAAAAAGATTGTCTGCTTGCTGCCTCAGAAAAACCTAGTGAAATTAGAGAGTTGGTGTACAATTACCTGCCATTAAGCAATAATAAACTTAAGGTAATGACCATGACCTCAAAAATGCAAATATTTTGATACATTTCTCTATTTACAGCAGTGTTTTTGAGCGTTTCGACAATTTTTGATAAATATAGATTCTAAACGTTCCTTATTCACATATAGCATTCGTAAATCCTCCCTAAAAATGCTAGGATTTATTATCAGAACTTGCAAGCAATTTGTGAATAAAAAGTCAGTAAAGGTCCTGTATTTTGAATTGGTAGGGGCCTGACTAGACGTGGATTGCTTTTCTGGATTCCTATTTTTACTAAATAAATTAATGTTCTCGTGGTGATTTAAAGGAAATTTTAAAAATACTTTGGCTTTAACACCAGTTCCATCTCCCATGAGCATGGTGGCACTACTTGTTAATTTTAAAGCTATAGCCATTTAATTACAAAATTGAATACGTAGGTGTTAGGGTAGAATCTAGGATTTAATATACGTACTGCAAACGGACATGCATGCATCTAGGGTATTGTGGGGAAATGTTTCTACGTGCCAAACATTTTACAAAAACCAGCATTAAAAATAGTCGAAAGATCTCAACATGAAGATGTGACAACTCGAAAAATTAAAAAAAAAATAAAAGTACTAAAAACGAAAAAAAAAACTGTTAAATCTTCTCAGTGTATTTTTAAATAATTTTCTGACCACTCCTGACTTTAAAACTACACTTTCATGGCACTGCTGAATGGCAGGGTAAATTTCTTTCTGATCCTCGAGGGTTTAAAACAATTATTTCCGCTCCTCCCTCCGCGCCTCCCCGAAAAGCGCTATAGCTTTTATTTGCACGTTATCACAAGTAAAATTCTAAACATGTTTTCCACTTAAGGAATAAACATATTTATGATTAGTTAATATCTAAATATAAAATAATTCACCGCACCGACGTAATCAAACAAAAATTTATATATTTTGGATTGTTATTGTTATTCTTACACAGTCTCTTATCTATATTCACGCCAGAGAGTACATATTTTGAACTTGAACTGATATGTTTGACTTTGACGCAAGTCAAATCGCCAACTTTCCCCCTTCCTGTCAACTTTTTTTACACCCTGTATCTTAAAAATAAAGCCGTTTTGAACATATGTTGATATAACATTTTTTTCTTATTTTTGGCCAAGGAATATTTCATGACATGTGTTTTTTAATCAGCCTGTATACATACTTGTCATTACGGTAACTCGACAATAGCCAGCAGCAAATTCGTATAATAGCGACTTTGCATTTAATCGTTTGAGGAAAGGAAAACCAAGAAGAAAATATAAAAAGAGTAAAATATTTTAAAATGACCTTTTATGATTATTATCCTTGCAAAAGAACAATATTAATTTAGTGATACCAAAGACAATTGTAGTTATCACTATAGACGCCCAGTCCCTTTGTATAAATACTTTTTGCCGACAATCGAATTTTATTAGAATATTTAATTTTTACCTGCTCAGGTACCACTCAGCGTTGTCATTTTGACTTCTTCCTATGTCATAGTCTATTTAAAGCGTAGGCTACCTCTGCACATATTTATGTTGCAAAAACAACAAACTGCTTTTTGCAAAGATATTAGTCGAAGAAACGTAGTAATGCACGATGAATTTTTTGTGCTGTAAGATGGATTTAAATGCGGTTTTTGGTATTTGGATTCGTATGAACTTCTAAAAATTTTGTGAACAAATTTTATTAACGGGAAATGAAAAACTGCCATTGTGCATTAGAAAAATAAATTTTTAGAATGCATTTTATAGTTTGTAATTAGAAAAAAATATATAATTGTAAACTTAAAAATGCATTTTTTAATACACAAATCCAGTTTTTCATTTTCCATTAATTAAATTTGTTTATTAAGTTTGTAGCCGTTCATACGAATCAAATGCAAAAAACCGCATATAAATTCAATCTGCAAAAAAAAATCCCTCGTAAGGCCTATTTGAGAGGCTGGTAGGTAGTGTTGAGCAAAGCAAGACCAAGACCAAGACCGGGCTAGTCTTGGTTTTGGTCTTGGTCTTGCAAGCCTGGTCTTGGTCTTGGTCTTGCAAGCCAAAGGAAGGTCTTGTTCTTGGTCTTGGTCTTGCACCACCCGGTCTTGGTCTTGGCCTTGGTCTTGCTGCAAGAGTCTTGCAGGTCTTGCTTTTTTTTGGTAGTAATAATTTAAAGTAAGTAATCTTGAGTAAAACAGAATTTTTTAATACTTAAAAATAAATAAAGATGGCGACTATATTTTTTGCATTAAAATTTGAAAATAAACCAAATTTAAGCTTACATTTGAATTATTTGATTTAAAAGCATATTTTAAATGTACGGGTTTATTTATTTATAGCGCTTCATTTTTAGTTGAATTAGGAATTATTAAAATTTTCTTTAAAGAAGCATATAAAATTAAAACAAACATGTGTGTACTGTGTGAGCAGAAAAAAAAAACTTTTAATTTCAACCAGATGTGAAATTTTTGTGAAAATGATTTTTATATGTAAACATTGGTTTCTGATTCAAAAAAAAGTTATTTAGGAATCTTTTCAGTTCATATAAACTTTTTATCTTTAAATTAGTCAAACATTTGCAGTACAAAGTTGGCACACATACTGTATAAACAATCTGCATGATGGCTCAATCGTGTGTCAAAGCTCGATATCTCCGAAACCGTTCATGATGGTGAAAAACTGAACATACAAAAATTATAGAAAAAAAAGGGCGTAAAATGTGAAACTATTTTCTATTTCAAAATTTTCCGAAAAATCCACGGACACTCAAGAAAACTCCGTATTGATCCTAAAATAAAAAAATATGGCGAAATATCCATTTAAAAAATCACCACTCGGTATTTTATCCTGGAAATTGTTGAACTGTCATAAAGGAACAATATCAACGTAGATGATTTTTAAATATCAGTTTTCGTCTAAACCGGAAGTCATATTTAAAATTCATTTATATAAAAACTATTCCTATATGACATGAAAATAATATTTTTTATTAATCTATCTCTTTTACATTTATATTTTCGTTTTAAGAAGCAATCTAATGGTGCCACTTCTTACAGTGTGGATCAAAAAGATTTTTTTTTTCTATTGTGGAAATTTTTGATTCACCCTGTAAGTAGCATCACTGGATAACTAATTTAAAAAAACATTAGGAAAATGAAAGTTATTTTCAGCTTCTAAAACTTTTGTACTCCTATTTTTTCTCTGTCGAGAACCGTTTCGGAGATATCGAGCTGTATCGGACCATTGAGTCACAATTTTATTATTTATAAAACATGTTATTGAATTTACTCGTTATCGTTGTTAGAAAACTGTATATAAAAAACCAAGTAATCAATTTAATTATTATTTAATTAAAAAAACCTGTTAGTTATTAAATAATCGCCTTTTTTGGAAGTTCTCAACACATTATTTGTCATGTCTGTATAAAATACCTCTGTATATTAAATATAAAAACTAAATATTATAATATTAAAAAAAGAGTCTGCAGTGCAAGAGTCTTGCAGGTCGGTCTTGGTCTTGCATAGTCTTGCACTCCTCTGTCTTGGTCTTGGTCTTGCATACCCCGGTCTTGGTCTTGGTCTTGCAAGCGAAAAGGTGGTCTTGGTCTTGCTGCAAGACCAAGACCGGTCTCGCTCATCACTACTGGTAGGCTGGCCAGTACGCCACCGCTGTTAGTGAATAAATAAATTATTATTGTTAATATAAAATAACATTAGAGTTTTTGTTGAATTTAACTTTTTTATGTAAACAAAAAGGTAATAATTGTGCAATTGGGCATCATTTAATACGAAATGTAAATACAGAGTGTTTCAAAAGTCCTGAATGGAACTAAAATTTTCTATAGGTTGGCTAGTGAGCCCAAGGGGTTAAGGAAAAGCTGCTTAAAATATTTAAAAATTATTAACAATAATATAAATCAAATAACAGGTCCTATAATTTTTTTTAAAAAGAGCAGACTTTTAAGCAATCGTATACAGTTTAAAAAAAAATCGTCACATCAGCTCTTTTATATTAATTGTACTTTTATTATAAAACTTTATTTACGTAGTATAAGGGTTGCTGGGTCTAAATTGTATAGTTTTTAAATATAACGCAAAACCTATTTATTAAGAACAATATAAAGAAAATTATTTATTCTAAAATTTTGGTAATTGTTTAAAATCACGACCCCACTTTTTTGGGATGTAAAATCAACATAAATATATTTTTTTTAATTCGACAAATATTTTTAGTTTTTAAGTTTATCGAAAATAAAGTAATAAAAAATCAAAAATGTTAATTTTTCGATTAAAAAGTTTTTTAGAATTTTTTTTTGTTAAATCTTAAAATTGATATTAAAAAAATATGTTTGCCTTTACACGTGGCATATAAAACAAATTACTAGAAATTCGTATACAACTTTAAAAATTGCAAAACATCGAATATTTTAGGACATGTCTAATAAGAAATAAATGTTTATGATAATCAACTACCCTATTCTAAGGGTGAAACTAACCTTATCAATAGGAAAAATTAAATAAAATACTAGCTTTTTCAAGAAGTCTTAGTTGGTATTTTTTCGATCCAAGTAGATAAACCAGGTGTAACTAGATTTTTCTAGTTTACTTTTATCCAAAACCACCCCTGCAAGGGGGTATATTCATCACCTAAAATTTAGAAAATCATATACAACTTAACAATTGTAAAAAAAATATTTATATGTTTTAGGATATCTCAAATATGATGGACAGTTTAGAGTGAGTTTTGATAATAAACCACTCCTAAAATTAAGGGTAAAGAAACCCGCATTATCAGAAAAATTGAATAAAATGTTAGCTTATGCAAAAAGCGTTTTGGCCTCATATTTTTATCCCAGATGTATAAAATAGGCCTTCTTAGGTTTTTCGAGTTCATTTCTAATCAAAGCTACCTTGCAAGGGGGTAAATTCATCCCCTTAAATGTATAGAATCATAAAACTTTTAAAATATTAAAACATATATTTGGATGTTTTAGAATACACAGAGAATATACGAACAATAATATACGAAGCTAAGACTTTTTTGTAAAAGCTAGGACTTCATTCATTTTTTCTTACTGATAGGGTAGTTTTACCCTTAGAAAAGGGTGGTTGACTATCATATACATTTATTTTTTATTAGATATGTTAAAAAAATCTGTTTTTTTGCAATTTTTAAAGTTGTACATGATTTTATATATTTTAGGGGATAATTAAACCCCCACATAGTTCATGGGGGTTGATTTACATCTTTTGCAGGGATGGAAATGTATTATTTAATTTTTTCAAGGTCCATTTGAAACAAAAATTGCAGTGATAATAACTTTTAATACCACTGTATTTTTGCAATTTTTTATATTTAGCATCTTTCCAATCCCTAAACAGAAGTGATTTTTAAAAATTTGCAAAAAACGAAAAGCACTGCTCTTCCTAAATGAATAAAGGTGAAAAAACAGGCAGTTTTTAAGCGATTTTTGCGGTCACTCTTTTAAATATCAAATATTTGAATTAATATCTATTAAAAGGTTACTCTAAATACCAATTAAATTTTAGGTGTCGATCATATAATTATTAGATATTTATTAGTCCAAATAATTTTAATATACATAGATAAATACTTACCACAGTTTATAATCAATTGCTTACATAGTGTACTATTCTTGTAGGGAAAACGAAAAAGCCTAACTTTATCTGCTCTTCGACTCACTGTCACCACAGGGAAAACACTTACAAATTACAACGCACAAATGGCAATACGATATGCTATGAATTAAACAAAAACTTTTTTTTAATCAACTCCAAAAACTAGCCATTTTTTGCTTCTTTGATGGCCACACTTTAATTCATAATTCTTACTTTATTTGCAAATAGCAATAAACTAAAAATACATGCGTTTATTTGGATTTTTTTTATAAAAAAAATTAAATAAATTTAGGTAAGCCTATACAAACATTTCTTGTTATGAAGGGATGTCTTATAATAAAAAAATAGAATTTGTAAAAATTTGAAATCATGTTTAAAAACGTGTATTCTTATACTAGGTATAAATATATTTTAGGAAATAATTCCCTTACAGTACAAGTTTAAATAATTAAAATTTTATTATTTAATGAAAAAAAAAATAAAAAAATAAGAATAAGATTATTAAAACGAAAATAAATTTAAAACCTATTTTCGACAGAAATAATTCCTACTTTCTATTACTTCTTTTAATGGTTTGGCAACAGAGTTCGTTTATACAGCAGCGTGTGCACGTATATTCTCTCGATGGACGCTCCCTCAAGGAATCTCAGCAAGCGAGCGTCCAAACCAATTACCAAAAATTTTACATTGTTCTGTGTGTCTATAGTGGTAACTACAATTGTCTTTGCTTTAATTAATAATTCTTACTTTATTTGCAAATAGCAATAAACTAAAAAATACTTGCGTTTATTTGGTTATTATTAGTAAAAAAAATTAAATAAATTTAGGTGAGCCTTTACAAACATTTCTTGTTATGTAGGGATGTCTGATAACAAAAAAATAGAATTTGTAAAAATTTGAAATCATGTTTACCAACGTGTATTCTTATACTAGGAATAAATATATTTTAGAAAATAATTTCTCACAGTACAAGTTTAAATAATTAAATTGTTATTATTTAATAAAGAAAAAAATAAGATTAAGCTTACTAAAACGAATATCAATTCGAAGCCTATTTTCGACAGAAATAATTCCTACTTCCTGTTACTTCTTTTTTTGGTTTGGCAACAGTGTTCGTTTATACAGCAGCGTGTGCACGTATATTCTCTCGATGGACGCTCGCTCAAGGAATCTCAGCAAGCGAGCGTCCAAACCTATTACCAAAAATTTTACATTGTTCTGTGTGTCTATAGTGGTAACTACAATAATTGTCTTTGGTAAAGATAAAAATTACGTTTTTTTTTAATATAAAAGTGGAACAAAAATATTTTTCGCAAAATATTTTTGTTGACCTTCTGATAAATATACAAAATCCGCCGAATTTGCGGAAAACACTCTCGTGATCTCCAATTAAAATGTGTGGTTACGTAATTGTTTACGATAACAAAACGCACTAAAAAAATAAAATTCTTCACCTTGATCGCGACTCTCTTATTGGTCAATTTTTAAGGAGTGATTTGACGCAGTATTACGTAGCAAATAAACAAAAATTTGCAATGTTGACCTTTGATTACATGTTTGTGTAACACAAGATGCTAAAACGTAACCGAAACCAAATTAATGTCATTGCCTTCATAGGTCATTTGTCGAAACAATAATACATAAAACGTGTAAAAAATATATAGTAAGCGTCTTGCTACTACTATGTTAAACGATTTTTAGAAGTGTATTTTTTTAATATTGTATTTAAGTTACATAAATTTCACCTTATATTCTTAAACATGTTGAGAAAGGAACATTTGTATAACCCTACAAGGTAAAAGTTTTCTTAGGGTTACATGTTATACTAAGTAATTTCTGCAAAAATATATTTTATAGGCGTATGGAACGTACCCCGAGCATCTTTCCTAAATTTTTTAATGATTTAAAGGAAGAACTTAATAGGTTAACAAATTAATTACACAAAACAGTAATTTACCATATCGTTGCTGTCATGGCTTTAATTTTTATTACTATTACTTTTTTTTTACTCTAGTAAGAACATTTAAAATCGGTTAAGGTTTTGGTTAGTTTTTGTTATCATACTAGAACTTTAGTTACTCATTCCATGGTATATTTTATTCTTAAAATCCTTTTGGGATTTTTAAACCTTTTTTTACCTTAGGACGGTCCAAGATGCCTTAAAGCGTAAGTACTTAACTAACACACTGTGGGTGTCTTTTAAATAACAAACTATTAGTTTTTCATATTCGTGACCGTGTCACTTCAAAATCGATGCCCATGGTACTCCCTTGACTCTGCGTCTGCACTTTTTAATGTACAGTTTACGTTTATGTTAACGTGCTTTTGGGAGTGCATGACAATTTAAAAAAATAATAAAAATACAATTTTTTATTTTCGAGAACATGGTAATTTTTCATGAGATTCTTGTGATCGATACAGACTTATTGCATTTTTGTTTTTTTTTTTAATAAAAACCCTGTCAATAAATAAGGACCCTTTTAATAAAACTAAAAAATAAAACAGGCACAACGACCGAATTCAAAAGGTGATCCGTTTCGCGATCCTATCAGGCAATCGTCAACCGAAGACGTGAAGAACAACTAAGAGAGCCGATAAACACCCAACAGGTTTTTTTAAGCTGTTAATAGCTCAAGAATGCAAAATTTTATTAATAACAGGATGGTGAGCGATTTTGAAAAAGTGTTCTATGATGTACAGAAGTATCAGCTATTTCCAAAAAATATATTTTTGCGAAGTGTATTTTTTGGAACGATACAAAAAAATATATGACTTTAATTTTTAAATTTCCGCCAAGACGCTTACCTATGTCAGGGCGTCGCTCCTTACCTCACGTCTATGGAAACAGTAAACATAAGATGTTTTCTTGTTTCATACAATCGCGTTTCGTACACTTCAGAATTTTACCGAAATATTCTCGTTTCGTACACTTAATTATTTAATCAATTTTATGCTTCTCGTTCTGTACACCGACCATTGTGACGACCAAAATAACCAGTCAAATAAATTAGCCTAGTCGAGAAGTGTGTTCCCTGCAAAAAATAGTTAGAAGGCTTCGGAAAATATGAGCGATAGCTCATTCAACGCGGAATGCAAATCTGAGAAAGGCGTTTTGAGGATTTTTTTCTACCAACAAAAATTGCAATTGTAATTAACAAAAAACGAAATAAAAAAGTCATTTCGATTTTTCATGATAACTTAAAAACCATAAGAGAAAGTAAAAATTGCAAAAAAGATCCTTGAAGAGGAGAAAATTTCCGATAAAACAGTCCCAACTCCCGGAGTTCTATCTCCATTATTTATTATTTTAATTTAACGCTGAAAATGGGCCTCCATGCGACATTTTTGATTGCGCTCTCGGCGTCAAAACCGAGTACGTCACTCTAAATAATTTTTTTTTAGGGTATTAAATATTTACTTAATTTTTTTTTTAATTATGGTTTATTCAGAACACTTTAAATAATTTATTCCCGTTGAAAATTTAACTTAAAGTTTTGTTTTTTAATCGGCTAGATAATTGTTAATTAACGAAATTGTTTCAAACTTTTGTCTTCATTGTATGGCGAAATAATTGTCGTATAAATTTTTCGCGTCGTGAAGCCCTTCTTATATACATACCGAACAAGATAACGCCATAAAAGTTTAAAAAAAATAATGCTTTGTTTATAATAACTTTATACCTTTGACAATATTACTCTGATTTTTTATTTCTCAAAGTTATATATAACAAAAGTAGTCAAAGTTATTATAAACAAAGAAATAACATTTATTAAACTTTTATGGCGTTATCTTGTTAAGTATGTATACAAGAAGGGCTTCACGAAGGGAAAAATTTAAACGACAATTATTTAAGCATTTTTTTAATGTATAATGAGGACGAATGTTTGAAAAATTTTTGTTAATTGACAATTGTCTAACTTGTGAAAAAACTAACTTCAAGTTAAATTTTCAACGGAAATAAATTCTTTCATGTGTTCTGAATACACCATTTTTTTAAATTCAATTAATACTTAATACCCTAAAAAAATATTTAGTGTTACGTACTCGGTTTTGACGCCGAGCGCGCAACCAGAAATGTCGCACGGAGGCTCATTTTTGGAGTTAATTTAAAATTGAAAATAATGGAGATAGATCTCTGAAAGTTGGTACTTTTTATCGGAAATTTCCTCTTCCAGGATCTTTGTTGCAATTTCCGCTATCTCTTATGGTTTTTGAATTATCATCAAAAATTGAAATCAATTTTTATTGGCAGAAAAAATCATTAAAACACCTTTCTCAGATTTGCATTCCGGGTCGAATGAACTATCGCTAATATTTTTCGAAGTCTTCTAACTATTTTTCGCAGAAAACATCTCACATTTCGCAAAATTATCTATGTTTTTCTCATGCCTGGAGAATGGCGTCTCCTACCCGCAGAAGTTTTCCCTTTTTCTTCAAATCTCCAAATATTTAAGTCTCGTGTGCATAAATTCCTTCTTACCACACTGAAGACACCCACGGTACATTAGTACTAAGGCCACAGCCTTTGTGGACTGTCCCAAGATTTAAAAAAAATTTGTGAAGAGTGAAAATAATTTTATTCCTCGCATTGATAACCTTATCTATCTATAAAATTATTATTTTTATTATTTCATGTTCAAATTCCTTTTAAGTTCTTTAATAAACTATTTTTAAGTGTATTATCAATAAATTTTGTAAAAAATAAATTATAACGATATTACGAGTCTATTGATTCCTATAATTTAAAATGCAAAAAAATATTTATACAGCATTAAGAGGGTTCCGTGTTTATTTTTTCAGTTCAAAAGGGTTCCTTCCATATGTGAAAAAGTTTGAGAAACGCTGGCTTAGAATATAGGGACACATAGGTGTCTATAAAGCAAAAAAAAACTGATTTAAAATGATCACTGTTTTAAAAAAAAGTAAAGCATTACTGTTGAATGTCACTAATTTAATCCAGCACTTTATAAAAAAATTATGCAAACAATATAAATTTCTGCTTTTCTAAATGAATACAAGACGCACAAAAATATCAAACATTTCAATAACCTTTCAAGGTTCGCAAATAATGATCCTACGCACAATATTATTATTCTATTGGCTCAAACTAGAGGTGTGATATTGTAAAATAACAGGAAGCATTATTATATAAATAAAAAGCTATGAGATAAAATCGTCCTTGGAGTTATAAGATGTAAACACAGTTTGCAAAATAACTTATTTTCTTTCTACGTAAATAAGTTGAATAAGCGTGTGTTGAGACGCATTAATTTTGCAAAGTACACAGTAAATAACAGTATAATAAAAATTTCAGTGAATGGTAATACACAGATAGATATAACTAAAGTATATTTACGACTGACTGATAACAGGTATTGACAACAGAAAGTATTCACTTAGGCCTAGTTCGGCGTTGAAATCTCGGCTAACAGCAGAGCAAGTATATTTTTATGTCACGTGATCTTGCAGCAGATGATCTGATAATAGAACAAGTGACTTATGATAAAATGAAAGCAAAAGGAGCAAAAAATGTCAATGGCGAACTTGGCCCTAATGGCCACTTAAAACTATTTATGAATAGGATCGCGACATACGACTTAAAGTTTAATAGAAATTGGATTTATTTATTTATATATATATATATATATATATATATATATATATATATATATATATATATATATATATATATATATATATATATATATATATATATATATATATATATATATATATATATATATATATATATATATATATATATATATATATATATATATATATATATATATATATATATATATATATATATATATATATATATATATATATATATATATATATATATATATATATATATATATATATATATATATATATATATATATATATATATATATATATATATATATATATATATATATATATATATATATATATATATATATATATATATATATATATATATATATATATATATATATATATATAATATATATATATATAGCATACCTGCTATACTGCTGCTGCTGCTTATATATATGTATATGTATATGTATATATATATATGTATGTAACAACTAACCTTCTTGTATAGCAACCTTTGTGCTGCTGCTGCTGCTGTAATAGCATATATATATATATGTATATATATATATATATATATATATATATATATGTATATAACATATATGTATATATATATATATATATATATATATATATATATATATATATATATATATATATATATATATATATATATGTATATATATATAATATATATATATATATATATATATATATATATATATATATATATTATATATATATATATATATATATATATATATATATATATATATATATATATATATATATATATATATATATATATATTTAAGGGTGATTTTATTTTATCTTATTGTTTTTCTTTTGGTACTTTTATTAATAACACTTAATGCGTAATAAAATATGATTTTTCTGAATTAACCATTTCTTTTCTAGAAATAGAAATTTTTAGAATTTTAATTGTAAGTCTTGTATTTTGCTTTTAAGACCGTACTTTAACAGTATTTTAGCTGCTTCTCCAACGCATAAAAGCATACTATAAACATAGGTACATCTGTGAAAAGTGAACTATGTAAATCTAAATACACACCATGTTGAAAACATAACTTTTTTAAAAAAAGGCCATCAATTACTTGATTAAAAATCAAATAATTTATTTTTTATGGAGCTAATATTTCCATTTATGCATAGTACGTACCTAGTTTTATGTTTGTAAAGTTGTAACCTTCAAATTATTAACATATCCCCATAATTTCCAAAGTTTAATAGATCCAATATTTCCACACAACTAATGTTTGTAACAGATTTTAAGGCAACTTTTTTTAACATGTTTCTTTTTTAACTTTTTTTAATTTTGTTTCCTTAAAAAATTGTAGAATCATATTTACTTACTACTACAATCTGATACAACTGACACTTTCTTAATTACATTTTGCGTAGAATTTATTTTTTTCCGCTTACTTAATATCTGTTTTTTAGTCCATGACTACCAATAACCCAAGACAGGAAACTTTTAAAGGAAAAAAGTTTGCCAATTCCAACTTTGAACTATATAAGACGGTTATTTATATCTGGTAATATTATATCAACAAATGTAGAAATATTCAAACACTTTTCTAGATATCAGTAATGAAAAATGGAATTGGCAAAATTATTCTAGTATTTTCCTGATTTGTGAAGAAGATATTGCACTTTGCTGCTGCCACCTTTTTTTGTTTTATGTAGCTCCAATAACTTGGATCTAAATTTTTATTTCACATTTATTTATCACAGTTATGAAAATTTAACATCTTAAATGGGGTAATTCAAAAATTATAATAAAAACTGAGATACTTAATATGCTATCAGAATTATGATAACATGTAAAAAAATATATATGCACCAGCATAACCACATATTATTATAACTGCAGAAGATAAAATTTAGACTGTAAATGTACTACTTAAACGCCGGCCATTAGTTTTTTTAACTTTTATCTACTTTATAATACTAATCTAAGATGCTTTTATTATAAAATGAAAACAACTTTTTTGGTGAAATTTTTAATAGATCAGTGGCTTCACTAAAATACTAAGTGTTACTAGCTAAATTAAAAATTTTACTAAAATCAAAGTATAATTCAAATTGTTAAGACAAATTATTAATGTATGGACCTCGATATGTACAAAGCCATTATCAGGTTGTTTTGCTGTTAGAACTGTTGGAAAAAAAGGATGTTACAGTAAGCAGAAATGTCTATTATTTACTAAAAATCATTAAGAATGTGACAGCTTACTTTGAGGTTCTTATTTATTTAATTAGATTATATCAGTTTTTATCATACATATCTCCATAATCATTAACTCTGAAAGTCCTATGTTAATAAACTACTTCTTACCTGTGCAGTTTTTTCATCAATCAAATATAAAATATAATTCTTACTATGGAGAGTCTGTCTATTCTGGACTCTGTATATGTAATGCACAAGAAGTATTTAAATTATAACCATTTTGGTGATTCATGATACAAAGTTCATCCCAGCATTAGCATAATTTTTTTTAAATAAAAAATTGGGCAATTGGTATGGGGTTTTTCATAAAAAGCAAAAATATTTGTAATTTCTTGAGGATTTTATAATGTTAAAAAAACTTGCTACATAGTTTTGAATTCATTTTTGATTAATTAACCAAAACCTTTGGATCTGGGTAAATTTGTTTAGGTGTGTTATTTTTATTTTCTGCACGACTGGTGATTGCTTATTTATCTTGCTCATCGCCGATTTTATTAAAATTTCGTATATGGAGGTTTTTGGGGCGCTGATGAAGAATTTAAAGTCATTTTTTGTTGGAATCCTCAAGTTTTTGAGTTATGACGCCCCACTTTGACCTAACCTCAAACTGCACACATCCTTTTTTAAAATTTCGCCTTCTTAAAGCAGGTTACACCCAAAATAGGAAATTTTATGGTAAAACACTTTATTTTATTTTATAGGGTAAATCATTTATCATGTTTCTTTAGTAATCACTTTTAATAAAATAGACCTCCAAAAAATATAATTTTACTTTTAAAAAGTCAACCAAATTAGATAGCGATTCTTAGACAGGACCATTTGGTCACATAGAATGCGCGAAACGATTGAAAGCGCACTATCAAATTCGAATTATTTTTAACAGTAAATGTAGGAAAATAAAAGAAAAAATATATATTTCAAGTATGAGCAATATCTGAATCTTTATTCTTGTTATTTTATGAAAAATACCAATTATACTATATTTTAGATGCCTTTTTGTGGCTAGTGCAAATAGGCAAATCAGTTTATGTCCCACTTATATTAAATATTGTTTAATAAGCAACACCTTTATTACTCTAAGAGGGAGTAAAAACACTTTTATTTTTAACTGAAATCTAACATACACTCACAATATATTATTTATAATAAAAAGAAAGAAAATTTTGGACACTAACACATGTTAATTTAAATTTAACTGCAAGGCCATTGAAACTTAAAAAGAAGGCTTTTAATTGTTTCGCGGATTCTATGTTTTCTTTTTAGGAGGTGTTATTTTATAAAAAGTAATTATTAAACAAAAAAAACGTGAAAATTAATTTATCATATAAAATAATAAGTGTTTTACCATAAAATCTTTCATTTTAGGAGTAACCAGTTTTAAGAAGTTGTAATTTTCTTTTGTTTTCTATCTTTGTTCCTGGCTTTGCTATCAAACTCAATCCGCCAGCTCTATTTGGTAGCGACCCCAGTGTTGTCTGGATCTAAGCCATATTAAGGCTCGTGATTTAGCTACGGAATCAAAGATTTATTACTAAAACATATCTATTTAGTGCTGTGAAGCACAGAAAGCTCTTAGGTGCAGTTGTCTTGATGTGAGGTAATGAGTTAGTTGAAACAATAGGTAAGCTGAGTTAAAACATGCAATGCACAAAACACTAAATTAAAAAAATCTAAGGGGTAAGCAAGCATTGGAGACGATTATAGCTTTATCCTATAAATAGCAAGGAACTTTATTGTTTGTTAATGGATTCCTGTGTTAGGTTGCCTAAAACTGTATAGATAGAAATTGGCAGAGTATATCTTACTGAGTGGAGTTTTTTGTACAAGTCTAAGTCAGAAATTATTTTAGTAGGGCATTTAAAGAAGATATGGTTCAAGTCTTCGACTTGCCCACAATTGCACAAGGGTCGTTTCTTAATCTTAATTTAAAAAGATGTCAAGTCAAACAATGACTTGTATGCATTTTGATTACGGTAATAATGTGTCTCCGATCTTTATATTGTCAATTAGAAAACCAATTCCTTTTTAGAAACAAAGTCAGTATATATGGCTAAAAAGTGTGATGTTTTATTTATTTTGTGTAAGATGGCAGGCAAAAGTCTCTTGTATCCAATGGTATGTTCATAGGATCATTCAAATCCCTTCCTACTTTAGCTAATAAGTCAACCTCTTCTTTACCTGAGAGGTCAGCATGTCCCGGAATCCAGGACAAAATGAACTTAAAACCATTCTGATTTGCCAGACATATCAATCAGTACTCAGCAGAAGCTATAAGAAGATTGCCTTTTAGTTTTGTTATAGCACTCTGTGAGTCCGGAAATATTATTACTCTCCTTATTTGTTTATCAATGGCTACTTTACTTGCCTGATGTATGGCGACTGTTTCTGCTCTAGTAATGCGTATTTCCCCCGACAGTCTAGAAGAAAATTTGTATTTTATGTCAGGTATGTTTATACCACAGGCCACCATGTCATTTCCCTTAGATGCATCTGTGTAAATAAAGGTGAGACTAGGTTTGTACCTATTCATAGCTTTCAAAAATTTTTCTCTGATAAAAGGGTTATTTTTTGCAATTTTAACATCTAGAATCTGTAGGGGACTGTCCTTAAAGCAAAGTAGGGTTGTGCTTTTATATACTTTGTTCAAATACGTCAAGTAGTACTTCAGGACAGCAACCAAAAGCGGAGGGTTTTCTCCTTTATAAAAGTTTGGTTCGCCTATTAACTGTTTTTTAATTTTAAGAAGAAGCCGAATCAGTGGATAGTGCTTAAAAGAGATTATTTTGGAGGTGAATTTCACTGACAAAATGTTCCATCTGGTCCCAAGATCCACCTCACAGCCATGATGGCCATTCTTGGGGTAGATTTTATGCATCTTAAACAGACTCCCAGAGCCTTAAAAATTACCACTTGAAGTTTTTTTTAACATTTTTTTCGAGATTTTATTGTTGGAGGATTAAGCAAAATTGCACATTGTCCAGGTGTAATCTGACAGGTAAGCAAAAGATAGCAGTGTTTTTGGATCTGCACTTCACCAAACTCTGCAGATTGCCTGCAGTACATTGATTTTTTTACCTTCTTAATGGTGTGTTCTATGTGGGAGTCCCATTTCAAATATTGTTGATAAGTAGCACCCAGGAACTTTATTCGACATTTGAGTGGTACTTGTGAGTTAATTTTTTTATTGTTGGGGGCTTGTTCTGTCACTGACCTTTGGTAAACCATACTGCCTCATACTTGTCCACTGCCAATGACAGACCATGTTAAGTTGATTTTCTCTGCCATAGACTCTATATTATTACCCTTTATAAAGATTACCAAGCCATCAGCATATACCAGCACCTCCACCTCATCCTTGAAAATTTAAAAAACATCTAGAATGTATATATTAAGTAGAATTGTACTCAAAGAGGACCCCTGAGACATTACTTCTTGTGTAAATGAGTTCATTACAAATGATTCTAAAAGTAGTATTGTGGAAAATGCAACTATATTTTAAATTTCAAATCAAGCTTACCAAAAAGTGATAGATAGATACTTACACAAAGCAAGTTAAATAAAAACTTTTAAAAGCCCCTGTATCAGACATCTACAAAATACAAGCCTATCAACTAATTAGTTAAGTGGATGGTTTCCTTAAAGACGAAACCACCTTATAAATAACTACCAGTATTTTTACCATAAAATTTATAACCACCAACATTTTTACTATAAAAACTAAAATATGCTGTTTGTCAGGATCGAAGAACCAACATTTAAATGAAACAATTTTCCATCCATAGAGTCTGTATCTAAACATGGGCATAAATTTTACTTGCATTTAGTCTTCAAAAGTTTTGACTGCTCGAACTTCATAATTTTTTAATATGGTATCCTTCAAATAACCTTAGGGACTTTTAAATGGGATATTTTATTATAAATATTTAGAATATCTTACAAAAATGAATTTAAAATTTCCACTTCCTATAAAGTTACAATAAGATGTCCCATTTATAAGTTGCTTGCGGTTATCTCAAAAATCACATTTAAAAAACTCATAAAGATCTAGCATCGCAAGTTTTGGAATACAGTTCTAAAAAATGTTTCATTTAAGGGTGGTGTCATGTTGATCTCGGAAATAACAAATTTAGATTTGACAAATATTTACTAAAAACTAATTTATTTAAGTATTACAGCAGTTTAAAATGATGCTGACATTATATTTCCTGTCTCGGGCTCTCACTAAAATCTTTGACACTTCATTCATCATCTTGATTATGTAGTACCATTGGTATCATAGTTACCATTTGTAAGTGTAAAAACTAAAGATGATCCATATAAAAAAAATAATTTATATTTTTATTAAGGTTTTTATAAAATACAGGATATTTTGCATCCTGCGGACACATTAGGCAGGACACAGGTCGCAGGCCCCCAAATCCAAAACATACCGAGAAAGCCAGGATGCCTGGCAACCCTAAAAAAGGTGGAATCTTAGAAAAGTTTGTGCAGTTTTGAGATTAGGTCAAAGTGGGACGACATAACTCGAAAACTAGGAGTTTCCGAAAAAAAATTAATTTAGAATCGCGATCAGCCCCCCAAATATCTTCCATATACAAAATTTTAATAAAATCGGCGATGAGGCAATAAGTGAAAAATTACCAAATGTAGATACCCAAATTGCTTTTTAAATTAAAAATAAACTAGTTAGAAAACTAAACGACCAATTCATTTTAAAAGTTTATCCTTACAATAATGTATAGCTTTAAGAACAAAGAAATCTATTGGAAAAGACATATTTTCAATTAAAGCCATAAAACATAAACATAATAAAAAGCAAGACTAAGAAGTAACTTACCTAAAAGATTGTCACTTCACACCACAAAATACAAAAGGAATCTTCACACGCTTTACACCACTAACAGTTTTGTTTTGTTTAAAATTATGTTAATATGTTCTGGTAATTCTTTCTTGTATTTCACAAAACACAAAAGAAAAATTTAATCAATCCCATTTCCACATAAACTGACAGTAGTTTAAACAATTGACGTAGTTCAAATGTCCCAAAGGATTTTTTCGCGACTTACCGTTTTTAACTACTGGTTGATAGCAGTTCTTTCCCCCACCATTCTAACCGTGTTTATAAAATTAAGAAATAAGTCGAAAAGATAATATATAAACCAGAGACAAAATATAAACCAAATTTTTCATTTAATAAAATATTAGATGTTTCCAAGTCAACTATAAGAAGTAAATTTTTCCTTTATGATTTAAATATAATTGCACTAATTCATCCATTTGAAAATTAACTAATAAACCAAAAAATCTGCAATCCAAATAGTTGTTAAACCATAGCAAAAAAACACCAAAACAATAGAAAAGCCGCGAATCCTCCATTATTTTAAATTGAAACTTGACATAACCATTATTAACGCTCCTCCTGACTAGTGGCGATAGCGGTAGATACTGGGTACAAAGTAATGACGTAGAACACCTTCCCCTACGTTACCGCTTCTCGCGAAAATAAACCGGTATGTTAACTGTCCTAACAATGTTCAACGCGGTATGTCGCCAAAATTCGATGCCAGAGATTCTTGAATTTTTTTCACTCAGCTTATTACCTATACGGTTACCGGGAACTTAAAATTACATATATATCGCCTTTTATTTTTAGCCTTCGAGCATACATCTGTAGAGGCAGATTTGCCGCTCGTCATTGCGAACAAGCGTGCGAGAAAGAAAAATCAAAATATAATCTTTCTTTCTCGCTTCGTGTGCTAATATTGGTCGGGAAACCGCCAACCAATCAGAGTAAACGTGCGAGAGAGAAATTGGTAACACTTGCATATACGGTTTTCTCCTATTTTTGAATTTTTTGGCAAAATTTTTATATAGTCATATTCTAGGGTCCTCAGGGATTGCAAATATACTGGCGGAGAAGAGAAATTATGCGTTTATTTTTTTTTATTAATTAAACAAGCTTACGGGACCTTGGAGTAAATAGGGGTGCTGGGCGGGGTAAAAACGTATAGATTAATAATTATTCACTAAAACATGGTCACAAAAATCCATTGACAAAATACGCAGAAAATCTGGAAAAACAACTTTTAAGTTAAATAAAAAAATATATATAGGTTAGAAATCTAATATCTAATTGATTATAAATTCTTTCTACTGTCAAATTTAAAATAAGTATCAACAGTGTTGCCGGATTTAATAATTTTGGGCACTGTTGTGTTTAAATTTTTTGATATTTCTTTTATGTTTGAACTTTAATTGGGAAAAATAAAAAGGTGCTAACCACAACTAACCAAAACTAACCATGACCGACTAAGGGCTTTTAATTTTGTCTAAAAGGTCGGTCATGGTTAATTCTGGTTGGTTAAAACAGGAGAGGTCTTTTTTAATACCTCCCCGCATTTTCACGTCTGAAATATACTGGGGAAAATAAAAGCTGCTTTGCTAACCAGAACTAACCATGACCGACTAGAACTTAGGGCTTTTGAATTTGTCTGAAATGCTAACCAAAACTAACCATGACCGACTAAGGGCGTTTGATTTTGTCTAAAAGGTCGATCATGGTTAATTCTGGTTAGTTAAAGCAGGAGATTTTAATACGTCCCCGCATTTTCAATGTCTGAAATATACTTGGGGAAAATAAAAAGCTGCTTTGCTAACCAGAACTAACCATGACTAGAACTTGGGGCTCTTGAATTTATCTGAAATGCTAACCACAACTAACCAAAACTAACCATGACCGATTGAGGGCGTTTGATTTTGTCAAAAAGGTCATCATGGTTAATTCTGGTTAGTTAAAAGCAGGAGCGGTCTTTTTTAATACGTCCCCGCATTTTCACGTCTGAAATATAATTGGGGAAAATAATAGGGAAAATAAAAAGCTGCTTTGCTAACCAGAACTAACCATGACCGACTAGAACTTTTAAATTTGTCTGAAATTCGGGGACGTATTAAAAAAAGACCGCGCATGCTTATATGCTGGAATATCTTTCTCTGGATAGTCTCTCCTGTTAAAGCGGCTTTTATTTTCCCCAATTATACTTCAGACGTGAAAATTTGAGGGACGTATTAAAACAGACCTCCATTTGGCAACACTGCACGCTGACGTTTCTTGTCATAAAGGGGAGTTTTCGCATTATATGGAGAAGATCAACAGTAATTTTAAATCTTAAAATCAAAATAAAAAATATTAAAACACATAATTTCTCTTCTCCGCCAGTATATTTGCAATCCCTGAGGACCCTAGAATATGACTATATAAAAATTTTGCCAAATAATCCAAAAATAGAAGAAAACCGTATATGCAAGTTTTACCGAGAAATTTTATAGTTCTTTTCTTCTTCCTCACTTGAGCACCTAAAAAACATCAGTAAGAATACACATTTGTCTTTATTATTACCACTACAAAAAAACACAACGCAGAAACCACAACGCGATATGCAAGACATTAAATAAAAATAAAAGTTATTTTACTCTAGAAAACTAGTCATTAATATGTTGTTAAATTGTAGATAAGAATCAATCGGATCGTTCGTTATCTCAATAGCAAATGAATATTTATTTTTGTTGTATAATTCTACCATTTTTTTGTATATGTGGATATTGTAAAAGAAAAAAATAATTTAAAAAAGTGTAAATAATATTTAACATCGTATATCCCATTAAGGATAAATATATTTTTAATCAAATTTTGATTCATTGAAGTGAAAATTTACGTAATTAAAATTGTTTTATTTTATATACAGCAAAAAAATACATATTATCATTATTACAATGAATTTGGCCTATTTTCCACAAAAATTATTCTTAATTACTGTTACCATTACTATAGCTTCGGCAACAGTGTTCGTTTATACAGGGTGTCCCAAAAGTAATTGAACAGCAGATATTCCTTAGGTCAAAATAATGCAGTTTACGTAAACTTGCCTTATTCCAAAGTTGATAACAACTAAGATACAGGGTGGTAAACTTTTAAATTTGTTTTCGTTTTTTCGTAATAATTTCTTAACCAAATGACATAGCGGTACAAAATTGAAAATCTGGGGGTTCTTTAAGGCGAGACATTCAAATTAGTCCATGCTTTTGATGTTGCTAGTAAGGAGCGCCAGCTACAGCTTACTCACTACAGCGTTTATCTCAAAAAAAAATTCTCCTAGAGACTAAAATGAAGTATACATTTTTGATGAAAAAGAAATTATGGCAACTTATTTTTTAATAAACAGGTCAATATACTAAGCTTAAAAAAGTTATGCCATCTTTTTCTAGGTAACCATAACATACCGGTATCACAGCAAAACAAACAGAAAGTAGCACCATTTTATGAATTGACGGGAAAGTACGGTCATTTTTCTTGCGGAAGTTCTGCCAACGTTTTGCTAAGATATAATCTGTCTGCTTTATTTGAATTCTAACCGTTTCTTTTGTGTTTTGTGCTTAAAAATATCAATCGTGCTGCCTGTTAGTTATGCTGTGTACAAGTAAATATGAGCTGTTTACGAACAACCACTTTTCTTACCTAAGTTAAAGTTAGTTTCTGACCAGAGCTAACATATACTTATAAACCAATATACTGCTTACATTGACATATAATTGAAGCCAAGAAAGAGAGAAAGGCATATTCGACGTCCCATGTAAAAACGTATATGTCCATCTCAAGATGGAGTCAGCATATCTGCGCATGCTTTAAGAGCACTTTTTGGATTGGTGAAAGTTTAGACGATCGATAACCGTTGTGATGACCAGCCAATAGGATGTTAGAATTTTACTCATGCGCAGTTGGAAGCGCTCCATCGTGAGATAGATTTATGGAAAATTTATTTTATGTTTGGTAGTGCTATCTCTCTTTGTTGGCTTCAAAATATCATCACACAGCTTATGAGACGTTATCAGTATATTGGTTTATAAGTATATGAGAGCTAAGTTGTTTGATCGAACACGCAATTTCGGCTTGTCAAGTTACGACTCCCCAAAACGTTAAAAAATGTCAAATTTCGCTCAACTTAGGTTAGCCAAGATATCTCAGACAGAAATCCGGGTACCTTTGCAGGGGTAAGGGGGGAGGTCAGATTCTGACTTAGCTGTGACAAATCGTACGGCCAACTAAGTTAGTTCCCCTCAACTTAGGTCAGAATTTGTGCTGTTCGTAAGCAGCTATGTTACATGGTAAGCTAGCAAAAATTTGCTTTAAAACAAGTGGGGTAGGCCGTAGCTGGCGCCCTCTATCAGCAACATCAAAAGCATGGACGAATTTGAATTTCCCGTCTCAAAGAACCACTGGATCCCCAAAAATTTTGCATTTTTTTGTGCGTCTATAGTGAAAACTATAATTAGGTATTGTCTTTGACATTAGTTAATTAAATAATCCAGTCCGTGCGATGCCGACCAGTAGAGGCCTACCTTTAGAACCATATGTACATTTCAATAATAAATATATGGAGTTAGCTTATCTACTAGATGTACATATCGGTCTATTTTTATTCAAGAATGACGATTGCAAATGAATATTTGTAAATATTAATTTTTATAATAGACTTTTAAATATGTATTCTATCAAAAAATTGTTGCTTTATTTTTAGAAGAACTTATTACTTTTCCTTTAATATTCTGGTGTACTGAAAGTCATAAATTTGGCATTAAAAATAAACTGGGATATAGGGTAAATAGTAATGGACACTTTATTTAACGTCAAACTGTAAATTAATGAAAAAAAACATGTTGTGACGTTTGTCACAGCTAATTTACTGATTTGACTCGATTCACGTTATAAATATGTTTCTGAAATAACTAATACATTAACAATAACTCTCAAGCCAAATGTCGACATTTAAATATATATAATAATATATAGGTCATTTGAAGATGTTGATAAGCCTGGTTGAACTCTGAAGTTCGTACAACTATTCTTTAGGCCTATTATATACATTTTACATTATTACACGTCGTTATTTATACCTGGACATGACAACTCAGAAAAACATCTAACCATCAGGTCTAGAATTTTTAGCCTCAAAGGTATGTTACCGACTTGTAATCGGAATAATGCTTTTTACTCAAAAGGCTGTATCAATTATGACATCAGATTTAGTGGGGAAATAGTTGGAAATCAGAAAAATCCTAGTTAGGAATACCATACGTTGTAAAAAACACCTTGGCAGGCCTGGAATGACGGACCTTTTGCCTTCCAAAACTTAATCAACTGTTTGGATTAAATGAAGATAAAAACTTGTGACATAGGTCTAAGGTCTTTATTCTTAAGCCTGCATATAAAATAGGTTATGTCGTTTTTTGAAAAAGTTTTTATCAATCAAAATATAACACATATTTAGTAAATAAATTTCTAATATTAAATAAATTCGAGATCATTTATTTCCTGAATCATACTATTATATCTTCTTTTTATACTGGGCAATTCCACGTAGTCTTTTGTTTCCCATTCTTCCTCGGAATGTGGTAGTATATCTGATGTTTTTAAGGAAGTTTGTAAGGGTCTTCCATCTGCACCAAGTGTAAAATAGTTTTTCATACTTGGGGGTATAATAGGTTTGTTTGGTCTAGCATTTTGAGAAAATGGTACGTCATCCAGATTAGGTATTTGGATTTTTGTAAATTTAAAGCTCTGAAAAAGTAAATAAAACAATTAGTTATAATATGAGGGAGATTAAAAATAGATTTTAGACACAAATTTTTGTAAGTATATTTTTTTATTTATTTCCTTTTTACGAAATAAGTTTTTGTTCTTCCGGATTTTAATATTTGTAATTTGAAATTATTAACTGGCTAAGAAAAACTAAGAGCTGGATCGGTTATCTCGTTAATTAATAAAAACACAATGCTTGTGTGTTTTAAATTATTGAACCCGTGCATGTATTTATAATAAATATAAAACTAAACTTGGATCGATATATTTTAAAAAACAATCTGTGTGACCCTTTTAGGTCAAACTCTTTTAAAATACTCCATGAGTCCTTTTAATTTATGCCATTAACATTGCCTGACGCACCTGATCATTATATTTTAACTTACTAAGTTCTGAACTTAAAAAAAAAACAATATACATGATTTACTTTAATGCACAAGTATTTTAAAAAGAGCAAATATATTTTAAATCAGTGGATAAATATCATAATCATAACTCTTACCTCCGGCAAGCAGTGATGTTGAATACAGTAATAATCCATTCCAGTTGAATCCTTGTGACACCAGGTACCGTCCGGAAAATAGGGAGATTCTCCCAAATCATTTAGCTCCATTCTTGGGGTATAAAAGGCGCCCGAATCTTTTCTTTTGCAAAATATTGCACAGCTAGTCCATACCCTCGCTAAAAACATTACATGCATTATTTTATTTCTTAGTTTATAAACGTTAAATAAAACTTGAGTATTTTGTAGAAGACAATTTTTTTTCGTTCTTAATAATTTAAAGTACTAAGTGGAAAATCAAATTTTAGATTTAAGGTTTGACGGTTATAATCTTTTCAAAAAATAATTCCTAAATACACACGATAGTTATATATGCAATTTCGGGTTCTTGAAGGTAAAATAGGCCGATTTTTAACTGTGTTTATCTCAAGAACGACTAAACTAATCTAGGAGTTTGTGTACAATAAAGAAATGTAATAAAAAATAGGATATTTCATAAAAATCAAACTTTTCTTAATTTATAAGATACAAAATATTGAAACATATGAATCAAATAAATATATAAAATCAATATTATACCCGAGAATTGCTTTCTTAAAACAATTTTAACATCATTTAACACGACATTTAAGGATCACCCATAAAGTATGTTGAGGCACCTGTATTACCTCGACTACCGCAAAACCACTATTGTTAGTCACTACTTATAGTTGAAAGTATTGTAATGCATACAGTATATACCATATAGCTGTAGAGGGTTAGGTATACTAATGAATCCAAAACTGACAATGAATCTGCTGGAGAAATATATGGCGCACGCGAATTAAAGGCGAGGATATAAAGGCAGAAATATCACAATTTTCTCAAATAATCAAGCTTAAGCATTCCACAAAATCGACGCTAGTGCATATTTCTTATATTCTTTCTGCATTTGCAAATTTGTTATACCAAAAACCTCAGTTTGTGACTGGAACAGTACTAATAATACTGAATATGCATTGCATATGGTAGCTTCAAATACTGAATATGCATTGCACATAGTAGCTTCAAATAGTATGAAACTATTTTTGAAATAATTACTCTATAAAGTGATTAAAGAGATAAAACAAACAGAGAATCTGCGCCTAACCTAGACCAAGCCTTTCCTATCTGTTTTTGGTTGGACTTACAAGGTGGCAGCCCTGTTCCAAGATAAAAAAAAGTTGCTGGAAACCCTTCGAGGAGATGTATATGTGTTGGCGTCAAATTCTAAAATCTGTCATTCCCTGAAATGATTAATCAGTACATGTACTGACGGAAACAGCGTAAAAACCCTATTTGACTAACAAGGAATAACCATTCAGTCATTCCCTGCAGTGCCTAGGCAAACAATAAATTGAAAATGATTATTGCGGTGTTTACTTAAACGGATTTGGGCATTATAGAAAATAACTGAATAGCTAGTCAAACATTGAAATAATAATGCTATTACGCCCGTTGCCGATAATACATGTACTGACTAGTCAATTCAGGAAATGGCGGATTTTAGTTTTTGACGCCGACATATATAACAAAATTTGCACCCTTTTAAAAAAATCCGGAACATTAATTAAATATACAATATGTAAAAATTGTTTAAAAAATAATGACGATTTGAATTGAATACAGTCCAGAATATTAAACTTAGACATTTTTTTTACATATACAAGAGGCCAAAACCTTTTAAACGTTTTTTTTTTAGTGAAAATCGAATCGTTTAGACCTCCTCAGGAATTGTTTCAAGTTATGAAAATGTTTGTGCTTATAAACTATCTTCGCAAATTTTCGATACTTAAAAAATTTTGCTAAAAATATGGTTTGAAAGTACTCATAGAGACGCTTCTTTTATCTCGAATCGAAATCGTCTATCGGTCGATTGGTTGCCAAGATACAAGCTGCTAAAGTTGACCGGTGTTTACGTCGAATCTATATACAGCAATAAATTTCAAGTTCTAGCACATAGTTTATGAGGAATTATTGACCTATTTTTATTTATATTTTAGTAATAGAATTATTTCAGAGCAAAAACAGAACTTTTTCATTTATTTTAATAAAAATTCCTTAAACAATTATTGACTGCAGCAATTGTTTATTACTTTAAACAATTGCTAAGGGCGTCCAGGTTTAATTTAAAAAAAAACCCTTTAAAAGTTGAAGATCTCTAATGTATGTGAAAAAAAATCGAATGTCTAGATTCAATATGCTGGACTTTACACAATTTGTCAATTTTTTAAAACCAAATTTGACAGTAAAATTATTGTGCAAAAACTATCTAACGGATTTTAGAGAAATTTGGCATGATGTTTCTTCATAGCATGACGTTTTATTTGGTCTAATATCCAAATAAAACGTCACGCAATAACTTGCGTTCTTAGGGAAATTTATGGGTCCAAAAAATCTATGCAAAAAACTATATTTTTTGCCTTGTTTTCTTGTTTATTGCTATTTTGCAACAAGAGTAATACGTTTTGCAATTTCGAATCAATTCTATCTTGTTGAAAATGTAGTTGTAATACTTTTTTCTTTTATTTTTTTTCTACAGCCGATACTTACAAAGTAATGAGCGAGTTAAGTAAAAAAAATATTTTTTTTTACCTTTTGTCCATTTAAAAAGTATTCCAGACCTTTCTAAGAGGGAACATATCTCGATTATATATATATATATATATATATATATATATATATATATATATATATATATATATATATATATATATATATATATATATATATATATATATATATATATATATATATATATATATATATATATATATATATTAGGGTGGTCCAAAAACCTCAAGTTTTTTTTAGAGACCTAGGGACCCTCCCATTTTGTTACATCTAATAAAAGAATAATCTATGCAAAATCTTAGCACCCTAAGACATAAGGAAGGCAGTGCTCAACGACGTTTAGTTTTTGTAAATTTCGATAAAACACTTAAGCTAAAAAGAAATTTATATGTTTTATTTTTAGGATTCAGAAGTTAACAAAGCTTATTATCTCTTTATTACAGTTGATATTAAACATTTTCAGCACTTTCAGCATGAGGGTACCAGATTGTAAAGGAGTTATATAACTTCAAATATTAGTAACTTCTGGGTTTTTAACGTATTTTGATTTTTGTTTCTCTGAATGTTCTAGACAATGTTGTAGGTTGAATACAAACTTCTTCTCGGACTTCCATTATCTTTATTTAATTTTACACAACGTTTCGATCAGTAAGTATCTCTGATCGTTTCAAGTATTGCGAAAACGATCAGAAAGTGCCTGATCAAGCGATTATTATGCATAAAAACAATAATTCCATTGATTTTGTTGTTTCAGGTTTTTTAAACTGCAAAATTTAACTTGGGAAGATCAGTGCATTTATCAATAGAAACTGAAATAAAGAACAGAGCCAGTGAAAGTATCTAGTTAATTTTTTGACAGTGTGATTTTTAGTTTGAACTCTAATTCAATCAAAATGAGTGCGCTTAAGACGTCAAGTGGACAGTGTTTACTTAATAGGTGTTAAGGACTTAGAACCTTTAACTAGAAGAACCAACTACAACAAAAGAAGTATTGTTAAGATTTCATTACTTTTAAGTGAAAAAAAATCTGTCAGGAACGCTAGTCATAGCACAATTGAAGCTTGAATGATGTTTGGAGGAAAGCCTAATCCCGACTAAGTATACCAAGGATTCGATTGAAAAACTCGAAAGTGTGCATTCACAGGGGCTACTTTTAAAGAAAAATAAAGGCAGAAAACAGAAAAACAAAGAAATAACGAGCAATCATTTGTAGAAAAAATCGAAAAACGCTTGACATTGCTCATTCAGATGCTCTAATTCTCATGAAAATACAACAAGACAAAGATTTCTTAACTGACCAAAGAACTGAGAGAAAAATGATCATTTCATCTCAAGACGAGGTATATTAAAAAGCAAGAAAGAGCAGAAAGATTTGAAAAAGAAGAGACGAGAAGAAAAAGTCTGTTTTTGCTGCAGAAACTACATCATCTTCTATTATCCACCCCCACCCGATGATGACTTAAATGAGGGTTCAGTTGCCAAATGCAGTTCTGAAAATGGTTCTGATGATGGATGCTATCAACCTTCGACTTCAACAAAAAAAGGTTAGAAAAAGTTTTATGGCAAGAGCGAAGATATTTCTGAACGAAAGGCTAAGAAGAGCCTTTTGACATAGATGTGGCAGGGGCTTTAGACAGGAATAAAATTTCCGATCGTGAAGCGCCAAGGCTTACATTCCCTGCACTTGGGCATGATCCTGCCGAATTGCCACTTTCAAGAAGTTCTGTAAAAGAAAACGAGAAGCAACAAGGCGGGATTTTTCAGCAAGGAGATGAAATCCAAACTTAGACATCAAAGAACCAATTGTAGTTCATTGGGACAGCAAAATCTTGACCGACATTTTTTAGGTGCACAAAAAGTAGATAAAGTCCTAGTTTCATATGCTGGTGGAAAATGAGAAACTACTGGGAGTGCCAAAACTGGCTCGAGGGAACAGGCTCGAACACTGGAGATGCAGTACTTAAAACTCAAACATGGGATCTCGATGATAAAGTCTGGTATGGGCTTTGACACAACAGCCGTCAATACAGGTGTGAAGAATGGTGCATGCACTTTCATTGAAAATAAGCTAAACAAGAGCTTCTATGGCTGGCGTGTCGCCATCATAATGGAAATTTTTTGAGCAAAGTATTTACATTATGTTTGGGATCTTCAAACTCTCCTGAAATTCCCATATTTAAAAGGTTGAAGGAATCATGGAATGCAGTTGATCGATCAGATTACACACCATTAAATTTTCCCCCTGGAGAAGCTGAGTTAAAAAACAGTGCCATCGAGTCCCTGCTACCACATCTTAGTAACAAAGACCAGCGAGATGACTATCTCTGAACGGCCTTGTGGTGTTAGGACAACCAATAAAAAAATATTCACTGGGAACTTGGGCCTATATCTCTAAGCTTATTTATGCATATAAATTATACCTTTTCCAAAGGTCAAGGAGTTTACCATCTCACAAACGGAAAAGAAAACTTGGTAAGATTTGTCCACTGGAACTTTTATGTAAAAAACTGGGTTGAGGCTCCAATCAGCGCCAACGCAGCTTTCAACGATCTTATATTTTGGAAAGAGGCTGGAAATATATATATATATATATATCCAGACCTTTCTAAGAGGGAACATATCTCGATTTTTTATATATATATAACAAAAGCTTTTATATATATATATATATATATATATATATATATATATATATATATATATATATATATATATATATATATATATATATATATATATATATATATATATATATATATATATATATATATATATATATATATATATATATATATATATAAATAAAAGGGTTTCCAGCAAAAACATGCCTGCGACCTCTTACATCCAAAAACTTATTTTTTACAGATGAGGCTTGGTCTATACCGGGTACCTAAGATCCATGAAATGTGGTGTGATGAAAAAATGAATGTATTTATTTTTCCCCATCAGTTATGGTTTATTTAAAGGATTAGTATTGTGTACGCTTTGCCGATAAACTCTCTATTGGATTTGTTGATTTGTTCAAAGCTTTACAATCTATCTTCTATGTTTAAAGCAATAGGTAAAAAAATATTAGTCGGGAGATCCTTATGATTGAAGTAAGATACGCTATTTTATTAGCCTTACATGTTTAATGTCATCACGATATTTTTTAACGAAAAGTTCTTAAAAAGTTGCATGAATAAATGAATACGAAAATTAAGGAATTTTTAAAAATGACTGGTATAAATATATCTTTTATTGTTATAGGTAAGTGATGAACCAAAGGTAGGATTTGAGAGTTACAAATACAAATATACAAAACCTAAAACTTACCATCTTCGTGGGGAGCTTGCAATCCAACACCTTTCGAATCTAATTCAGGCAGAAGATTTGAAAATTCCTTACACTTAATTGATGCATATTCCACTGGACTTTTCCTTTTACCTTTACACATCTAAAATAAAATAACATTTGTAATTAGCAGAAAGCGATGTTTAAGTAAGACTAAAAGGTAGGTATACTAAATCAAAACCCCTCCTAAGGGAGGGGGGAGGGGCAAAGGCGATAATATTTAGGAATTCATAAATTCTGCCTTTTTTAAAAAGAGTTTGCTGTTGTATTGTACACTTAGCCAAGTCTGCAAATGGATATATAGAGACAAGAAAAGTCGAAGTTCTATAAACAAAAAGTACAAAACTCAGTGTAATTGAAACAGTAGACAGTTAACCGGTCAGTTGAGGTAATTGGTATGATATATAATGAATGCTTGCTTGGGAAAATAGGCCACTGTTCCCAAACTCAGATTTATGCTACAAAAATTTGTCTGCAAGCACCCTCAAACCACAACTAAAAATTGGTTTGGAACTATTTGTGAACTTTTGAACCTGACGAGTTGCGTGGTTAGTATCAGACGAAGAGATGGAAGGTACCACAACGCGGATTTCTTACATTTTTACCTTAATTTGTCACTATTTAGTTGGAACAACACTAATCATGCTGGACCCACATTCATAGTAAATCAATGTTTAATACTCCGTCAAAAGTACTGTCTAATGAAATACTAAATCTAAAAAGAAATCAGATCAGTATATTAACAGGGATAACATAAAAGTGAATAATTTATTTGCAGATTTGGCTATGGGGATGAGGAAAGAACTTTTTACATTATTTTTCAGTGCCCTGCACTTACAATCTAATGAGTTATCTCCTGGTTAATTCTCAGGAAACTAATGAATATAAGAAACTAGTTAAAAGACTGCATCACTTATCCCAGGTCTCAAATCATTTATCTAGACTGAATGAAACTATAGGGACATAATAATCTCATTAGATGCAAGACCACAACTAATATTTAACTGTTGTATTAAATTAATAATTCACTTCAACCTCTAGAAGCCAAAGTAAATTTAAAAATATAAGTAATACCTAATTTACTTACATTATAATCCTTGCAAAAACTAAAATCTCTATTAGAACCCTCACAACCTTGATCAGTATTTTGACGTGGAGGATTATTGCATTCCCTAGTATTTATTTGCATTCCCTTTGCGCCCTGTACACAGCCAGAAGTACATGTACCTTTTATCCATTGGCTCCAACCACCTGGAACTACTTTGACTGGTTTTGGTGTTTGTCTAAAACTACAATGACCCCCGTAGCAATACTATAACAAAGAAAAGTTCTCTATAAAGCCGGTATTATTACCTGATATATATATATATATATATATATATATATATATATATATATATATATATATATATATATATATATATATATATATATATATATATATATATATATATATATATATATATATATATATATATATATATATATATATATATATATATATATATATATATATATATATATAGTTTCACAAATAGACCAACATAAGTTACAACCTTCGACCACCAAGGAACCGTATAAAAGGGACCACTGCAGAAGACAACCTCAGTCAATCCTCAGACACCAGTTAGACCGCATTGAAAATGCCAAAATTTCGCAGGGAATACAAATGACAAACGGATATACTCCCGGATTGTAAACAATTCATAATTTCTTAACTAAATGACACAGCGATACAAATTTGAGGATTTGGGGGTTTTTTAAGGCGAGGAATTTAAATTCGTTTATGCTTGTAATACTGCTAGTAGAGGGCGCCACCTACAACCTACCCCACTGGTTTTAGATGGCATAACTTTTTTTAAGCTTAGTATATTGACCTCTTTATTAAAAAATTAGTTTCTATAATTTCCTTTGCATCAAAAATGTATACCTCATTTAAGTCTTTAGGAGCAAATGTTTTCGAGAAAACGCACTTTAAACGATCCCGCAATTTTCCTATGAAAAATGGGTTTCGGCCAATTGTTTTCAAACTTTGCAAAGTAATAGTTTTCGACACGCTGATCAAAAGTCTCCACGGGCACAAAACCCGAAAACCCCTCTAACACCCCAAAATTACTCTCAAAGGACCCCAAATCCCCAGTGACCTTTAAAGGTGATTTGGGGGGGGGGGCTTGGAGGAATTTTTGGGTTTTGTGCCTGTGAAGACTATTGATCAGCATGTTAAGAACTATCACCATGCAAAGTTTGAAAACAATTTTCCGAAACCCATTTTCAATAAAAAAAATTGCGTGGTCCTTTAAAGTGCGTTTATTTCGAAAACAGTTGCTCCTAGAGACTTAAATGAGGTATACATTTTTAATGCAGAGGGAATTATAGTAACTTATTTTTTAATAAACAGGTCAATATACTAAGCTTAAAAAAGTTATGTCATCTTAAACAAGTGGGGTAGGCCGTAGCTGGCGCAAGCAACAAGAAAGACGAATTTGAATTTCTCAAACAACTCCCAGATCCCCAATTTTGTACAACTATGTCATTTAGTTAAAGAATAATTACGAAAAAACGAAAACAAAATTTAAAGTTTGACACCCTGTATCTTAGTTATTATCAATTTGGGTATATATATATATATATATATATATATATATATATATATATATATATATATATATATATATATATATATATATATATATATATATATATATATATATATATATATATATAATTATTAGAAAAACAACAGTGTATTTATTTGAAAACTATTTGGAAAAAACTTTCTTTTTAAAACCTGGCTATTAATTTTTTTTAGTAGATATTAAAAGGTCCATTACTATCCAAGGGGTATACTGAAAATAAAGTTATAACTGAATCAATACTACTTTATTTTATCTAATTATTTTAACTTCTTTAAAATATTGTACAAAAGTTGCCGTGTCTGAAATTATCAGTTTTAAGCAAGAAAAGTTCTATAGACCCTAATTTACTTTGAAAAAAAAAAGTATTGAAGCTTGTCATTTTGACTAATTTTTAATTTAGATACTATAACAAATTTTTGGCAATTAAGTGGTCTCTGGTAGCGATGCTAATTATAATCTTCTTACACCTTTAAATAATTTCAAAAATACTAATAGATACCTTTCCAGAACCACAGGGTGTACCATCTAAAGCAGGGCCTGCAAAGTAAAAACCACTTCTATTGGGTGTTTTGCACTGTAGATTGTAACAGATGTCAGATTCTTGTTGATTTGGTGACATCACAGCATCTTTATCTCTTAGAAGTATCTCGCATTGTTTCTTAGCTGTGTATATTCTTCCAGGAACATCCAAAAAGCGGGAATGATCTTTTCCTCTTACTGGTTTAGAAGAATCTTTTAGACACTTTGCCCACCTAAAATTGTCGCCAAATATTAAACAAATAACAGCTAATTTAAAAGAATTAGTATTTGGGTAAAAATGACTAGTCTAAACATACCCCAACTTTGACATAATTTCAGCACTACAAGTAGACCACTGTGTTTCTCCATTAGTACCTCTTGAGGGAGACATGATATATCCTTCTTTGGGGCAACTATTGGTGCTGCTATCATGGTGCATGCCAAGACTGATAGAAAATATATATTAGTTTATATAAATGGTTTATTCCATTTTAAAAAATCGAGTGATGTTACATGTCAGATCAACTATAGTAGTACGCATTTTATGAGTAAAACGGAACTTGTAGTAGATTTTTATTTACCCTTATAGTTTAATAGATTGCTCATTTGACCTTTATAATAAATTAATCTTTTTGATTTAGCAAAAAGTGCTGACCAACCATTATTTGACATAAGGTAGAAACTAAGTACATATCGTACGATAATATTGATTTTCAAAATGGTAGCAACAATATTTTAAAATGTTAAGAATTACTGGAAGATTCCAAATCATTACTCTGTTTTTATTTCTTAAAAAAAATTTTGTTTCTTTACTTTTTTATAATTATCTTTCTACATATTTTTCTGATACCTGGCAAACATTTTTTAGTTTTCGCATCCTACAGAATTTTTTTAAGGGTATACTATACAGTTTTACTTATTTTTTACCGTATGTCATTTAGACGTTTTTTTGTTTATTATTATTATAGAACTTAAAATAAGTAGAACAGAGTGCCCTGAAAACACTAACACTAGTACACGTAGTATTCATTCATCTTAGTATAAATGTTGCAGAGATAAGAACCATTCTATACAGGGTGTCCCAGAAGTAATGGGACACAGAGCAACAGCAGATTCCTTAGGTCGAAATAATGCAATTAACGCAAACTTGCCTTATCCCAAAGTTGATAATAACTAAGATACAGGGTGTCAAACTTTTAATTTTTTTTTTTTTTTTCGTAATAATTTCTAAACTAAATGACATAGCGATACGAAATTGGGGATTTGGGGGTTTTTTGAGGCGAGAAATTCAAATTTGTCCATACTTTTAATGTGGCTGGTAGAGGGCGTTAGCTACGGCCTACCCCACTTGTTTTAGATGGCATAACTTTTTTTAAGCTTAGTGTATTGACCTGTTTATTAAAAAAGAAGTTACTATAATTCCCTCTGCGTCTAAAATGTATACCTCATTTAAGTCTCTAGGGGCAACTGTTTTCGAGATAAATGCATTTTAAAGGACCCAGCAATTTTCCTATGGAAAATGATTTTCGACCAATTGTTTTTAAACTTTGCAAAGTAATAGTTTTCAACACGCTGATCAAAAGTCTTCACGGCCACAAAACCCAAAGACCCCTCTAACCACCCCAAAACTAGCCTTAAATTTCTCCAAATATCTAGTGACCTTTAAGGCTGATTTTTGGGGGGTTAGAGAGGTTTTTGGGTTTTGTGCCCGTGGGGACTTTTGATCAGCGTATTGAAAACTATTACTTTGCTAAGTTTTAAAACAATTGGTCGAAAACCATTTTAAATAGGAAAATTTCGGGGTCCTTTAAAATGCATTTATCTCGAAAACAGTTGCTCCTAGAGACTTAAATAAGGTATACCTACAGTTTTGACGCAGAGGAAATTGTAGTAACTTCTTTTTTAATAAACAGGTCAATATACTAAGCTTAAAAAAAGTTATGCCATCTAAGACAAGTGGGATAGGCCGTAGCTGGCGCCCTCTACCAGCAACATTAAAAGTATGGACGAATTTGAATTTCTTGCCTCAAAAAACCCCCAAATCCCCAATTTCGTACCGCTATGTCATTTAGTTAAGAAATTATTACGAAAAAACAAAAACAAAATTATATGTTTGACACCCTGTATCTTAGTTATTAGCAACTTTCAGATAAGGCAAGTTTGCGTTAATTGCATTATTTCGACCTAAGGAATGTACTGTTGTTCTGTGTCCCATTACTTCTGGGACACCCTGTATATGTCGGTATTGTTTGTCATAGTGTAGTGTATCCATCGTGATGGGGATCGTCATTGTTTTTTGCAGGTTGTTGCAGATTATAAAATATATTGTTCCAAGGAATGTATGGATTCTGCTGCGAGTAATAAGCTGCTGGTACATATAACTAAGGAACTTAGTAAAGAAAATGTTACGCACAAAAAAAAATAGAATATAAAGACTAATTTATCAAGCAGCTTCCGGACACAAAAAGAAAGTTTGATCATGCACTCAAACGAAAATTATTTTTCATCAAAATACATAAAGACCCAGACTGACGTCAAGTGTAATGAAAGAAAGACAACTAACCAAGGTTGATCTAATAAATAATTCTACACTGGCAAACTGGCACCTCAGACTGACTACGGCGTTGAGTTTCATTGCTTTTCAAAGCTGCTCTTCGCATAAACGTGTCTAAGGAACTACATACTGATTTTTGTTGTTACAGTATTGAAGGCATTGTTGGAGTCGAAGGTTACGCCAGAATGTTTAAGAAATTCAAGAAATCGTATGTATAGAGCTACAATAGAAGCCCTTACAGGAGTACTTGAATCATATAGTAGCAGATTGCATAGGTCTGATTCCGTTGACATGTTTACAGGCCCCAAAAATTCAACTATAAATTGCTAACCACAAAGTCTACATTTACAAAAAAAAAGTAGATTTGGCGAATTGTTGACGAATATTGTGATAGTGGGATCGCCCAGAGTATCGGGAAGTCGAATAATTCTTAATTAATTCATAGAAATGCAAAACGAAAGACTAAGGAAGTATTCAATAACACTAAAATCTTGGACTTTCATTGCCTTTATTTGTTAATTGATACACAACGTTTCGGTTTAGTGTTATTGAATACTCCCTTAGTCTTTCGTTTTGTATTTCTATGAATTAATTAAGAATCAGTTATCACTTGAAAACGGTTGGAGATACATCACTAACCGAAACGTTGTGTTTTAATTAACAAATAAATACAATGAAAGTCCAAGATTTTTAGTGATATTGAAACCACAACATTGTCTAACACTTTCAAAGAAACACTAAGGAAGTATTTTGAAAAAAGTCGTCTTGTAAAATCTGTTAAGGCTGAAAAGTATGGTATTTGCTATAGTAATTATTATAATGTTACATGGAGCTATAAAAAAAATAATCTTTTGTAGAACAGCTATGTCTAGATTATAAAAAACCATGGAGGGAATTTAAATATAACATAATATTATGAAATCACGTGTGGGTAAGCTCCTGGAGGATCATCAGCAGGCAGGCAGTATAGCGATAAGCTTAAATTATAATTTGGCCTCGGTCAGTGGAAATGTTGGAAATCTTGTGAGTGAAGGATCTACGGTTTCTGTAGAAATGAAGAACAATATTGAGAAAGATGCCTTTGACCGTAGCAAAACTAACCAAAGTGCTACTCCACAAGAACCTAATTGTATAGTAGTTTGAAAAAAAAAAATCAAATACTTTGGCTGTAAAGTGAGGATTGGCGGAGGAATAGTTGCATTTCTCTGCTTACTATCAGAACGTCGAGGTAATCAAAACAAAGAGCCCAGATGTATCGAACGACATAAGTGCTTCTGATTATGAGCTCATATTTTTCACCGAAACAGGAGTCAAAAAGAATATTCATAGCTCTGAAATTTTTCCTTTGGACTATATATAGTTTATAAAGTAGACAGGGAGTATTAAGCATTAAACTGTGAAAGGAGCGGCTAGTACACTTATAGCTTTTATTTGCAAACCGAGTTCATGAAGCCTTTGGAGTTTCAGTAGTCCGGCAGCTTTCGAAGATACATGGGCTTTGATAAAATCTGAGGGGGGCCCATTTGTGCTTGGGTGGGTCTACTCTTCCCCGAGATCTGACACTAATGCTTATGAGGAATTTGTTCACACCTTGGAAAAAATAAAACGTAAACACAAACCACTATATTGACTCTCGGAGATTTCAACTTACGTCAGGTACAATGGGAGAATTACCAGGACATATTATTTCCACAGCAAGTACACGTATAATTACGAACGTTCTTCTCTTTTAACGGCGCTGGGCAACACACTCATTAGTTTTTACATTAAAAGCAAAAATGTAAATATTCTTCTATAAATGATTGCTCAAGTTTGGTTAAGAACATTATCCTTAAATTCTGGGTATTGTAAAAACAGTTCCAGTTAATTCTTACAATTTATGCAACATTGCGTAGAAAATTGAAAAATAACGAAAAAGTTAGAAATTTATCCTTAAATGGAGTTTGATAAGACAATTCAGTACTTGTTTGTTTAGTTATGAACCCGTACGCAAAAAGCCTGAAAACTTTTATAACTTATTTTAAGTAAGTTAATAAATAGATAATTTAATCATCATTTAATTGTTTTATTTATTTTAATTGACCAATAAAAGATATATGAACTAGTCCATTGACTTATTCCACTGAAACCTAACTTAACCTTAATAGAGTTGGCCAAACCTAGTCGATTCAATATGGGATCTGAATAAGATGGCTCTATACTAATTTAATACAATAATACCCATTCCAAATTTTTTCCTGGGTTTCTGTAACTACTCTAAAAATAAAGATTAAGTATAAGTAGAACTTCATGAAGTAAAAAACTAACAGTTAGTAACACATCCAGTTAAACCACAAATAATATTAAATTGTATTAAAGTTCAAAAAGTGTAATCAATTTAACTATAAAACCTTCGGCCGAGTGATGATCGCGTTGTTAAATTTAGCAATGGACTTAGCAGTTTAGAATGTTTAACAAAACGTCATTGTCATTGTTATTTAATGATTTTAGTAGGCAACCTGTTAAAATCTGACATTTTGTTAAACATTCTAAACCGTTGTTAACTTTTAACAATTTGCTAAGTTGACAACGGTTTAGAATGTTTAACAAAATGTCAGATTTTGACAGGTTGCCTACCAAAATCATTGAATAACACTGACAATGACGTTTTGTTAAACATTCTAAACTGCTAAGTCCATTGCTAAATTTAACAACGCGATCATCACTCGGCCGCTTATTTTTTAGGTGGACAGCTGTATTTTGCTTATGAATTGTTATAATTTTTACGTTACTTTGATCAACTCTTTAATGAGAAAAAAAGGTAAAAATTATGTCATGGAATTAGTAACGGTTTTTTTTTCGAAATTCGGCACATCATGCATTTATACGCGTCTAAAGTTAAAGAAACTTTTTTTTCACCCTACAATTGTATATTGTAAAAAAAATTATGTACCTAATGATAACGTAAAGTTTCAGGATAAAGTAAACACCGTTTTTCTAAAAGAAATTGAGTTTGTCTAGCGCACTAGTTATAGAATTGTACTAATTATTGTGAATTATTAAAAGGATCAACCGAACTCAATATAATGAAACTGAATATTAATTGAAAATCAGATAATATGTTTTTTGTTGCAAATTTTGAGAATAAATAATTTTTGTGAACATAAACTTTTAGTTTTAAATCCTATGCATGGGCTTAAAAAACTTTTTTCATGTTTAAATAGGCTAACAAGACATATTATTTACAAAATTAATTTGCAGTTTTAGAATGTTTTCCATATTTCCGTAATATGCAATGTTTACAAATATTGTAATTCGATACATATACCTAATTTCATAACAAAGGCTTAATGCTTATTAGTTTAAATATATTAAGCATTAGCGAGATCCCAGAAACAAAATAATTTAATAGTTAACAAATATCTCTATATACTTACTTGTGACCAATTTCATGAGCCAAAATATAAACACTAGTAAATCCAGCACTAGGATAAGGTTTCCCAAATACATTGGTGGTGCCAAATTCCGCAATAATACAAGCGTATTTATCTAAACATACACCTCCAACAGTAGCTAATCCCATGGTTGCGCTACTCTTACGCCCATTTTCTACTGCATAAAAGTCTAAACTTAAAAAAAAAACGTGCGTTAAATAAAAGTATGTTCAATGTAAAATATTGCATATTAGGTGTTTTTTCTTGTTTTAAAATTGTTGGGTAACAAAAAATGTTCTAAAAGGATATCGATAATAAACAATTATTGCGTAAAATGTCACTTAAAGTTATTGTCGAATCAATCTAGAATAAACTACTAAAGGTTAAAAAACTATACTGTAGCCAAACTATGTCAAAACAACCCAACAAAATATATTCCTGTTAGTCATTTGTACTAGTAACAATGATAACTGATTTTTCGACCAATGGGATAAATTTTGCCTAACATAATATTTTTAAAACTCAAACAATAAGGTTTAGGTTCTTCTACAATTAATTTTATAAACTCGAGACTTTAGAGGAATAATGCGTTGTCGGTAAGTAAAAAAAACATACTATGTGTACTGAAATTGTGTATTGTATTGTAAAAGAAATGATAATAATATACACCCACCATATCCTATGTTAGTAAATATAAAAAATAAAAGGTTTTTAATAAACCAATAGTCTAATCACTTTGTTAATTTAAATGAAATATTCAATATTTTATTTGCTTTTTTATTTTACGTAAAATTTAACATTGGTATGTATTATTCCATCCCTTGCATCCTTGGGCCCACAGTGTATAGACAATGGAAACACTGTGGATACATGGTAAACACACCGTGAAAACATTGTGGGTATGTTTCATTTTCCACAGTGTCTACATAGTAAATAGAATTTTAATTTATTCTCTTTTTTTGCATCCATCGTGGATTCAAAGTGTAAAAACCGGGGATTCATTGTGTAATCACGGTAAATACTTACTGTGTATTCATAGTGGATTTGCTGTGTTAGGCCGTGGGCTCAGCAAGAAACCACTGTGAAATCACGGTGTACTTATGGAACAACACTGTAAAAACATCGTGAAACCTGTGTGGTTACACATGTTTCCACGAACACAGCGCTTTCACAGTATTTCCACCGTGGGCTCAAGGCTCCGAGGGATATTTTAAATTAAATTTAAAAAAAAAGCAATTGAAAATAAGACATTTTCTATCTTCAATCGGCAACAAAGTATAGACATATTTGCCTTTGCCTGTCTTAGTTTTTAATAAATTATATATTTATGTTAGTTTTCAGTTTAACTTGCTTGTGTAATATTATTTTAAAACTTTTGAGAATAGCACATACCCAGACACATATAACCCCATATCCCAATGATCAGGATTACTGTCATCTTTTGGATTGATACTTGCTTGATACTCGCAGAAACTATCCAACAATTGTGATCTTTCTCCATTGTAATGGTTCATTTCTCTAGGTTGCTTTTTCATTATGTCTAATCTTACTAAAACCAGTTCTAAACTAGTCCCCAAACTGGGATGATGATATAATGCTTGAACCTACAATCAGATAATTAGACTTTAAGCAACGTACAAACATTTATGACATAAATATTATAAAGAAATAAGAGACTATTTAATAAAAATCTTTCTCAAAGCAGCATTTAATGTTTCGGCCGAAGCACTGAAGCTTCGGTTAAAAGACTAACCGGATATTGGACGTCGCGTCGGCTTTCCGGTCTAAAACTCACTCAGTAAATTTATCAAATACGGGTAAAAATATTTTAGCTCGGGAGCCAGCAACCGTTTAGTGTTAGTCATTTCACAAAAGCTGAAAGTTTTTCATACGCTTTATTTGGTATATGTAGTAAGCGAATGGACCTCCAGCTCGCGGACTTCCGGTGGGTGTAGCTGCGGCAGCCTCCCACACACGTAAAATATTAGTAAAAAATAACTTATACCACAAAAGCTGAGACTTTGTTAAGATATTTATTATGTTATAAAAAAAGATAAAACGGATCCAGCTGAGATTGGGGGGTTATGCCCCAGCTTTTTACGTAAACAAGTCAAAAACAAATGCACTGAGTAAACTAATACCACAAAAGCTACAATTTGGTTGAATATTGGTTAAGTTAATAAGTTAACCGAAAAAAAATATCCAGCTTCATATTTAGTGGGGGAAAAGTGTCCAGCTAATGCAGCCAAAGATGCAGTGCATCGCTGTGCGCGCGGGCGCGTTGCATCCTTAATTGCATCAGCTGGGCACTCTTCCCCCACTAAATAAGAAGCTGGATATTTTTTTTGTTTAACTTATTAACTTAGGTATTGTAGTACCAAATTTCAGCTTTTGTGGTATCAGATATCTATAGTTTTTTATTACTAAACAAAGCGCGTTCATGCAATTATTGGTTCATATAGGTTTCCTGCTGAAAAGGGAAGATAATGAAAAATGGGTTTTACTATTAATTATATAAGAATATTTACCTTTTATTTGTGTATTTGTTTACAAAAAGAAGTATGTGTGTTTTTTATACGTAGAATATAAGTTTATTGTGTTTCGTCTTCCGATTCATCGCCCTTAAATTCATTTTCGCTTTTATGGTCGCTGCAATTAATGTCGATCAATGTCGATTCTTCTTCATCATATGTAAACATATATAATAACAAAATATTAAAAAGTTACATATTTCTGATAATTAACCACGCAAGCGCAAGATTTTAACCTAAATTAGAGTATTCCTTTTAAATAAAATTAAAATTTGTATTTTATTTGCAAGTTATATTGATATATATATATATATATATATATATATATATATATATATATATATATAAATAATATATATATATATATATATATATATATATATATATATATATATATATATATATATATATATATATATATATATATATATATATATATATAAATATATAAATTTTTACAGTGACCGCCATTCATACTAGTCTACTATTAACTATTCAAAATTACTGTGTTTATAGTAAGTATTTCAAGTATATGTATTTTAAAATGTATTGCAAATATACCAAGGGTTAATATAATTTTGTTGCTTTAAAACAAATATCCTATTTTTATTTTCCTTCTATGTACACACACACATAAAATTTCCTGTGGATACTAGTAAACTTTAAATAAGGCTTTACTGTATTTTTAGAGTAAACTAAACCCTACCCCATTAATATATGCCAATAACATGTTCTGTAACTTCTTATCATCGTAGCCAAAATAAGGTCCAAAAATTTTGTAAGCAGCTTCATCAAAAAATAAGGCTAGTTCAGCTGTCATAGCCTGTCCTTGACGTTGGAGATTACTGTTAAACAGGTCTTCAAAAATTTCATCGTCAAGAATATCATTAAAGTCAGTAGTACGGATTGCTTCATTCTGAGACCAAAGGTTTCCTATAAGGAAATGATTATAATTGGTTTTTACATCAAGTCTTTTATCGATTATTATCAATGCTCGCCTCACATACAAATATTTTTAAATTATTATTAATATTAAATTTAATTAATATTAATTAACTAATTATACAATTAATTATTTAGTATTAATTAATTAATTATAAGTTTAAGTTTAACATTATATTATTGAGTTAATAAGAATATACGAAACTACAATACGTTGCCTTATTTAATAAAAAACAGTACTTTTTAATGAGATCGTTTACTTTAATATCCAATTTTTTATAAAAAGTTTGCTTTGTTTAATATACTTGGTGTTGTGCGACTCCTAGTAATAAATTCTCAAATCTATTATGTTTAATAACTTTCGAAGCAATTTTCAATAAAATAATTTTAATTTTAAAGCTGTTTGCAAAATACGATCTACGGACATACTTAATTAAACATTCTGTATTATTAACATAAACCACACAATCCAAAAGATCTTTTAATGTTAACTAAATAACGGAAATATTACAGAACACTAGTTTATTTATAATCAGCATAACAAAACCGCTCATTTAAATCCTTAGAAAATCCTCTTTATAACGTAAGTTATATAATGTTTCAGAATATGTGTTAAGTCTAACCAATACAAAATACGTAACGAGACCGTTTAAGCTTCGTAACCAGAACGTTGTATTTTTAACGTAAATACAATTTTGTTAAGTTAAAGAAAATATAACAAAACTATTAAGTTCAGGGCGCCGTTATTGTTCCAAAATAATTAACGTAACAAAGGAACAAGGAAACATAAATCTAACGCAATTAGGATGATTTTTTGCTTAGTGGGCCATATGTCAAGTTTTGAAAGTTTTGTTTTTTTCTTTGTTTTTTTTTCATGTTCCCAGAAAACCAAAAATTGTAATAATTTATACGGTGTCTCGTTTAAACATTTAAAGTTAAGGCCGTTTCCGGTATAATCTAAAGTCATGTGACTTGCCAAAAAAACGTCAAATTTGCAATTATATGATATTCCTACGTTTTATTTTTCTATCTTAAAGAAAAAAAAAGGTGAGCCATGTGCGTGGATCACTCTACTTCCATGTATTATTCATGAAAATTAAGTTTTATATAAAAAAAACAGCTACCTGCAAGTTTAAGCGGCCAGAAATCGTACTATCCGAAAAACTGCATAAATCTATTACGGCGCTAAAAAAATAAGATAATGATGGTGGCGGAGAGAAAACATGAAACGTTGGATGGGTAACATGTAGCGGAAAAAAAATGTATTATACATGTGCATTTAGCTGTAAAATATTTTTTCAAATAAAACCAGAAAGGAATAAAAAGTTATTTCTAAAATCACGGTTTCTCTCCGAAAATACTCCAGAGTTTTTAAAACTTTCTAAATGGCATATTGACACTGTCTCACCACGATGTCACTTTTTGTAAAGTATTTAAATATTCACTACGATTATATTACCTGCTGTGGGAAAAAGATCATCAAACAAAAATTCACTGTTAAACTTGGCCCTTTTAATAATGTGTGGTATTTTTTTATCTTTTAAAAATAGGTCATCTTCGGCTTGGCGCTTTCTTAGCCTCTGAAGTCTAGGAGTAAGAGGTTGTATTTCAAAAGTTGAGTTGTCCAAAAAAATAAGCCCCTCCTAAAAAAACAATATCAAAACACCAGTCTGTGGCAGTATTGTACTTTTGATATTCTTTGATATGTTATATTGTTGTCAATTTATTCTCACTCACTTTTTTGCAATTATTCATAAACAGTCACTTTTATTTTCATTGTTAATTTTGGCATTTTTTTCAGGGAAAAAAATTGTGAAAATAAAAATGGTAAAAAATATTCATTTCCTCTAGGTACGTACATATCCTGTGTCTGCTTTATAGTGTAGTAAATAGCTGTATAAAGAAATTTAAAATATGAAAATTAAATAATTTTCTCTAGATACAGGGCGATCCAGTCATTTTTTTAATATGTAAGGGTAGATTGGCCATTATTAATTTTATCGATAAAAACGAAAATGAAGTTAGAATTTAATATATATATATTATATATATATATATATATATATATATATATATATATATATATATATATATATATATATATATATATATATATATATATATATATATATATATATATATTTTAGATGAGCTGACTTTCTTGGGAGCCTAAAGACCGAAACCTCTTGGTTTTACCCGTGACGCATGAGTCGTCACCTAACAGTTTGTTGGGGTGATGCGGGTGAAACAATATCCAGGCTCATTTGATTAAGAATCATGACTTTAAGTGGTACCAACCATAAATTAATGTAGGGAATTTTGGAAAAAATCGTTACCTTTGGGAAAAAATAGAACCGGTCCTAATTTGCCGAGTAAAAACATATGAGTTTTAACCCTTGCCCATGACACGCAGGTGTAAATCTTAGAAGTCAAAGCTTTTTCACCGGGGTGAAAAATTATCGGTTAAAACCCCTAGGTGGATATCGGCCGTTACAGCTACTGACCCGCAATATTCGGTGATGTTAAAATCGGTGACTCAAACACGCGCTAATATTATTTGATGATTTTTTAAGAGGTTTTTCGCATTTCCGCACTAAAGTAGACACATTTAAGCCAATAAGCCGTTACTACTAACCAATAAAAAAATAAGCTTCTTTCGTTACCTGTTAGCGCTTAAAACATAAATGTTAGATTGGCTATAATTGTTTAAAAAAAATGCTTGTTGTCTATTAGCCGATTTATTAATTGATCAAAACAATTGGGACTTGTGACGCCTTCAATAAAATTAACAAAACAAAAAGAGGGTAAATCTATTTATTTATTAATTTTCTAATTTAATTAGCAATATTGAACGTAACATAAAAGTTAGGAATACATTAAACAGTGTATTCCTTAGTTTTTTTTTATACAGGGTGTCCGAAAATGACGATGAAAAATTTTAAGGTACGATTCTACATAACATGATATGAAAAAAAGTTCATATTAACACAGGTCCTGAAATGCAGAGGATGGTGTCATAAAAGTGGTTTTTATTTAATTTATTAGGATCTACTTACAATACAGGAATTAACTTTTACGTATCATTTTTTGAAAATATCAGGTGACCCATATTGCAACCAGTGAATTTAAGGTCATATTTCTTTGAACATTTTTACGTAAAAAAGGTTCCCTTGGTATAAAGTCGTATAGTCTACTGACTTAAAAGGACGACTGCAGTGCGTAAATACAGTAAGATGACCAAAAATTCAATTTTCAAAATTACTGTATTTACGCACTGCAGTCGTCCTTTTGAACCTTTTTTACGTAAAAATGTTTAAAGAAACATAATTGGATAGCGAAAATACACTCGGCGAAAAAAAATACAAAAAGTGACCTCCAATCACTCTAACTTATACGTAGAAGTTATTATAAGTAGATCTAAATTAAATAAAAAACCACTTTTATGACACCATCTTCATAAAGCATTTCCGGACCTATGTTAATATAAACTTTTTTAATATCTTTTTATGTAGAATCATACCTTTAAAATTTTTCATTGTCATTTTCTGACACCCTGGAAATCCCAACCATTTTACAAACATTTGATTCATGATATGAAAAAAAGTTCATATTAACACAGGTCCTGAAATGCTTCCACAGGGAGCTACAGGCCCTTGAGGATGGTGTCATAAAAGTGGTTTTTATTTAATTTATTAGGATCTACTTACAATACAGGAATTAACTTTTACGTATAAATAAGAGTTATTGGAAGTCATTTTTTGAAAATATCAGGTGACCCATATTGCAACCAGTGGCGTGGAAACAAAGGGTTGGTTTTATTTAAGGTCATATTTTTTTTCGCCGAGTGTATTTTCGCTATCTTTTAAATAAATTATGTTTCTTTGAACATTTTTACGTAAAAAAGGTTCCCTTGGTATAAAGTCGTATAGTCTACTGTTTTCGAGAAAAAATTGAAAAAGCCATGATTACAGCACTACAAACATCCACCAATGATCATGATGAAGAAAATTCTATCGGACTTAAAAAGACGACTGCAGTGCGTAAATACAGTAAGAGGATTTGTAATAAAAATAGAAAGATGCATAAATACTATTTTAAAATGTAGTTTTTTTTACACCAATTGCAAAAAATGAAATTGAATTTACTGGTACCTACTACATTGGGTACATTTTTAAATTCAATTTTCAAAATTACTGTATTTACGCACTGCAGTCGTCCTTTTAAGTCCGTTTATCTCGAAAACCGTCGACTATACGACTTTATACCAAGTGAACCTTTTTTACGTAAAAATGTTTAAAGAAACATAATTGGTTTAAAAGATAGCGAAAATACACTCGGCGAAAAAAAATATGACCTTAAATAACCAACCACCCCTTTGTTCCCAGGCCGCTGGTTGCAATATGGGTCACATGATATTTTCAAAAAGTGACCTCCAATCACTCTAACTTATACGTAGAAGTTAATTCCTGTATTATAAGTAGATCCTAATAAATTAAATAAAAAACCACTTTTATGACACCATCTTCAAGGGCCTGTAGCTCCCTCTGGAAGCATTTCCGGACCTATGTTAATATAAACTTTTTTTAATATCTTTTTATGTAGAATCATACCTTAAAATTTTTCATTGTCATTTTCTGACACCCTGTATATGTAGTTTTGCTCTATGAATATTCGTACAAAAATACAAGGCTTGTCCTGAATTTATCGACATCATTTTCTATTCTTTGACGAAAAGTCCCCACGTCCGAAATTTCAACAGAAAAAACTATGTTTTGAGGTACCCCCATAAATAATAATTCAAAGGATTATTATTTATGGGGGCATGGGAGTTCTTGGCCCTCAACGATTTAGCCATTTATTCCGGAACATAAAATTTCTGACGTGCAGACCCTTTGTTAAACAGTTGAAATGGGATGTCGGCAACTTCGAGAGATGGCTGATGTTTTTGCACCAGCAAAAAATCTATGAAAAAATGCATTAATAAATGTATTTTCAGCATTTTTTTGTCATATTTTTTCTTCGAATTATCACTGTTAATTAGTAATTACTTTAAGTTTTAAAGTTAATGATACATTTATTATTGTTAATGAATTAGTGGTATTTTATTTCAAACATCTAAGAGTCTTTTTTTAATGCCCATGCGACAGATTTTTGAAAATAAATCAAAACATACCGATAAGATACGATACGATAACGTTTGTGCTTCGTTCATTTTTGTTTATGTTTATACACTTTCCCGTGTACAGATATATTGGTATTGACAAAAGTGTTAATTACGGGAAAATGACGAGCGATACAAACAAAACGGACGAAAATTTTCTTTAAAATAAATAATTAAATTCAAGGAAATATATATTTTTTAAAATTACTATTGGCGTACCATATATATTTTTTAAACTCTACGGTAATATCCGTAGGCATGGAAGTGAGTAAACTATAAAGTCAATTTTTTTACTGTTGCTGTAACTAGCACTATCAAATTAGGCTCTGGCTTAAATTTTGTTCCATTATTTTCTAGCGTTCGAAAGTATACATATTACACAAAAACCATATATTTTTTTTAAATTTTATTATTATTTTTTTATTTTCAAACGAATATTTGTTAAGTAGAACTACATATGAAAAACAACATTATTTGTTACTTAGCAATTCACTGTTTAATTTATTCCAAACCTTTATGTTACACCCTGTATTTAGGTTTATAAATGACGCTTAATAGTTAAACCCAAAAGAACTGAATCACGCTAAAGCGCGTAAGCTATTTCAGCGAATAAGTCCATATTTATTTTAAATCAGATGTTTTATTTTAAATAACTAAAGTTGAATATACCGGTAGGTTGGGCATTCATATTTTCTTAAAAGACACTTACCACAGTTTTAGGAGTGCAAATACTTAAAGCTGCAACAAAATTTTTATCCTTATGTAAATAATGACAATTTATAGGCGTTTCATTAAAATATGTTACACCGCTATCGTCATGAATATATGTTTTGAATGACGGTCCTAAAATGTCTTCATTTCTTCTTAATTTTAAATTTATTGGCCTGAAAGTACATATATGTTAGGAAAAGGAAAAATGTGAATCAATTTAAAAATAAAAATTCACGTTTAACTAAAGTACCTTTTTAAATACCATACATAGACATAGACATAATCCTTAACATCATATTAACGCTTAATTTAAAAATGTATAACAGAAATCGTGCGGGAAGTGAAGGGGTAAAAAAAGTCATTAATAGCCGGTCCATTTTATTAAATTCTGTTAGGATCTGTAAACTAATAACAAAATGATAGATAAAATTGCGTGGTCGCATTGCCTCCAAAACAATGTTTTATTACCGAAAAACAATTGGAAAATTCAAATTACTAATAGCCGGCTGCCATTGAATCAGCGCATTATCTGTAACTAAACAGGCATTAAAAACATAGTCAGAGTTTTCGTCGACTTTGGATTCGCAGACAGACAAGGGCGTCGATAATATTTTTCCCTAATAGGAGGGGTAATTTTAGTATCGGAAAAAACAACTCTGAACACAAACCTGACAAAATATGTTACATAAACTGTTATTTGCTGAAAAATAATCATGTTGTTATTTAGTCAAAATTATGATCAAAGTATTTATTGATGCTAATATGTACATTTATAATTTTTGCACACATTTTTCATAAACTTAAACAGAAAAAATTGTGTGTAGCACGCATCCAAAATAGGTTCTTCGCACTCATTTGCTACTCCGAAATCAGCTGATGACTCATGCGGAAACAACAAATTCGTCCTAAAAACCTCATCATTTTAGCCACTTGATACAAAAATAACTATATAATAATAATAATATCATTTTTCTTCCATATATCTTTCGCCTGTTAAGTTTCTTAGTTTTTAGTATCGAAAGTATAGATGCAATATAAAAATTATAGTAACAATTAAATATAATTTATCATAACAAGGAGCTTTGTATTTGCGAAGTTATTAATAATTGAAAAATAACACAGAGCACTAACTAATCCAAACTTTAATTATTTTTTTTCTTCAACATAACTTTTAAAAGAACACCAACAATAATATAAAATCCAAATGTTATTTTTTTATTTTTGCAAATCTGTCCACAATGCAATTTGTATTTATTGGTATATCTCTATTCGCATGTAAAAGCGCCAGACCAACTAATCGATCTTGACTCATAGATGCCCTTAACCACGTTTTCAATCTTTTTAGTGCAGAAAAACTTCTCTCCGAGGATGCAACGCATAAGGGTATAGCTGTTTATCACACGCTTTAAGAGTTGAAATTGCAGAATCTGGGACATTTGTTCTGTTTTTCCATTTTTTAAACCATAGTTCTAACTCAATTTTAACCAGCATCAAAATTATGTTGTTACTTTTATTTTTGAATTTGGATAAATAATTAACCAAGTTTTGCTCAAAAGATTTTACCTCATATAAAGATCTTATGTTTTTTTTTACTTTAAAACGGTGTACCTAAGTACCATAACATACAATAGTCAATTAAATGCAGTAGAATTCATGAAAAGCTTGTTATGACGGGTTGTGAATTCGCTTGTAGCTTTTCGCAGAAATGGGATTAGAGCTGAAGTAGATTAATGGGAATGGGCGAAGGGGCCTAAGCATGTAAAACTATTTTAGAGTAGGACGTGGTAGGTAGGGTTTGGGGGGGGTTATTACCCCCATTATCCCCCCTTATCGACGCCCTTGCGGACAGAACCATATACAAAGGTAAAAAAACAGTTTTTCAAGTTACATATAGCCGCCTGAAATTTAGATATATTGTAAAAAACAAATAAACATGTATAAAAATAATGGTCACCTCGGAATGTCGTTGCAAAAAAGTCGTGAGCCATCGATAAATCGGTTGCGCATCGAGCGCTTCTGGCCACTTTTACACCGCGGTCTAACGATTTTTGTAACGTCAAAAACGAATTTTTTAACGTTTGCTTATCGGTCTGACGGCGAAAGTAACGTCGACGACGAGTCTGACGAGGTTTTTATGGTTATTTAGGTATAGACAATGCGCTTTGTCAATGGCAGCCGGTTATTTATTTATTTTTTCCAATTTTTTTATGCGACCGTGCTATTTGATCCACCATTTTGCTATTAGAAAATATTTCCCCAACTTAATAACTTTTTTCACCAGCTCCCGAACTATAACATGATTATGATTTAAATTAATTGGAATTCTACCCTTTTAATGATCACGACACTACCGGCATTCAACTTAAGGAAATAAATTATTGTAAAATCTTATTTAAATGGGTATATGTAGATTTTATTATAATTATTAAAAAAGCACGTCTTATTTTTGTTACTGCCCAGATTTCTGGCAATACCTATTCTATTTAATATAATATGTGATAAATAAGAAGTTACAAAAGAATAATTATCATTTTATTGAAGAAATAAGGCGGAATTAATAAAAGTACAAAAGCATCATATTTTTAAATGGTAAAAATATTTTTTAAATATACCTGTCAAAAGCAGAAAACTTATATTCGATTTCATCACTCTCCAGATTTCCTCCTAACCCTTCGCGTACCGGGACTGTAGTAGGCAAGTAAACTATCTCATAATCAGGTACAGTTTCCTTATTATTTGTTTGAAAATAATGCAGTAACTCCGGTTCGGTCATGATATTATGAAGTGCATCACTTGATAAAAAATTAAAACTATATATGTCACACTGAGTTAAATTTATTAAAGCAATTAAAAGAAATAAATTAATCATTTTGCAACACCTTTAAATGATTTAGCTAGTATACATTATATAAACTATCACAATTTGTTCTTTTTATATTTTATTTTTGTACAGTTACATGGTGACTTATGAGGGTACTTTGGAGCAGCTGAAGTGATAATAAGTGAATATTTTAAGATCAAAAGAATAGGATGGATTTTACATAAAATACACCGCAGAAGTCTGTTGACCTTAATATTATTAGCAGTGGTGGAACAAAATTATTAAAATAAATAAAAATTAAACTGTGAAGACAAGGCGGTACTGTTTATCGATGTAGTAGGTCGTATGTTCAGTTATTATCAAAAAAAACTTTTTACTTCAACCTAAATGTACTTTCATCAAATTATTACTTCATAATAGCGAAAAAAAAACTATAAACTTAAAATACTAATAATTGACCCTAAATGACAATATTAATAATAATAAATATTTTTCTTCTTTCTTTCTTTTCTTTTCATCAGAATTTTTTTTTTTTCAGAAAAAGAATGTCTTTTTTTTAATAAATTTTCCTACAACTTAATTCCGGTTACTCTGTATTATTTTAAATACATTTTGGATTCAGAGACAAACTTCCAATATTACATTTTTGCTCCGTTTGCTTAAAACTGTTACTTTATTTCATCCATCTATAATATCTCACGTGTTCTGTTAGCAGATCATGTGATATGAGACCACGTGAAATAAAAATCTGCTCGTTCCGCTCTCATCTGAGATTTAATGTTGGAACTTGACCTAACTGTTATTTGTTTTTTCCTACAAAAATGTTTAAAATAGAAATTTACCAGTACGTACGTCCATGTAAACAGTAAGAGATATACCTTAATCATCAATTATTAATATATTTAAAACAAACATCCATATTTATGAATATGCTAAACAGCTACAATACCCACATTTACAACAAAAAAGAAAACAAACTGATGTATCTTTATATTTTGATGGTGGACATGTCAACGAGTAATTTTGACCTTTGTTCTTATAAATTTACAGTTGGAACAATCACAAAGGAAATTGTAAAAAATGAATCCGTATTTTTTTAATAAAATAATAATTTTATTATTAAGTATTTAATGAAAATATTAAGTCAGGGCGTTATAGGGCATAGCGTCAAACCTCCTAATAATTTTAGCACTTGGGTAAATGTGATCCCTAAGCAAAAGATTAGTCCCAAAATATTTCAACAAACAAAAAATAAATATATATAGCCTTATGAAACCTTATATTTATTATAATATCATATAATTATCACTAATTAATATTATTAAATACTATTATTATTAGCAACAAAACCCATCATAATATAATTTTTGGTCCCGAATAATGAACAGTGACAAAAGTATAACATTGACTATAATAACTATTAATGTGGTAAATTTCGCAACCTGCAAATGCGGCGCGCGCGCCAGTTTATTGTTTTGTCTAAAAAATAACTTCTTTATCAATTTATCGGGTAGAAAATCCAGCGCTACAGAGTGATCGTATTCTAGTTACTCGTTTATAATCAGTTGAAAGAATTATTAGCTGGTTTATTTATGTTGTCAAGTGTCCGGTTTTCGTTTCAATATATTATAATAATCAAATTAATAGAGGTAAGTAATAAGTAAAATAGATTTATTACAATGTACCGGCATGTCGCCTATAACTTCGGCTGCAAGGTTGAAACTTTTTCTTATTTTAGTACAATAAAAAAGTATAAATGTTAAAATACTGGGCAAAATTTTATTCCGAATTGCACTCTGTGCATTGAGATAAATACTGCAAAATGGTATACTGTACAGCAAGTTTCAAAAATAGCACTTGTCATACGTGAGTTGTGACGGTTTGGTAAAGTAAATGCGAGCTGATAGACTACGGGCACAGCATAATGGTTATTAGAAATGATTTTAAACGTGTTGTACACTATACTTCTATAATCTACGACTGAAACACAAACATACTTTCTGAAAATAATTATCAAAATTTCATTTCAATGCTCTCGTTATGTGTCTAACAAGTTTAAATCCAAAGTAGGATACCACCAATAGTGTCGATATATATGGGTTAATTGACAAATGGAGCTCTTAAAAAAGATCCACACTAAAAAGTAATATTGTCAAGATTCAAAATTATTTTTGCGTTCTGTATGTTCTAATTATACAGGGTCCGCCATCTAACGTTTTTTTTTCAACTAGTAGTTTAATTTCGTGAATGGTATAGGTAGATTGCTCATGTTTGATTTGACAGATAATTAGTTTTATCCCTTCCCGCTGAACTTAAATATGGCACAGGGTGGTACGCTTGAACAATCGCTTGGGAAATATTGCGACATTACTTTGAAAATCATGGTAATGTTGCAGAATGTGCGAAATTGAAGTACGACTATGGAAGAGAAGCACCGTCAGCTCCGTATGCTCGTTATCTTGTGAAAAGTGAAAGAAACTGGCATCCTCAAATTTCCGATAAACCAAAGGAAAAGCCAAAACAGTGCGTACACCCGAGAATATTGCTGCTGTGGCAGAAAAGTGCGTGAAGCGTCATCAACATCAATCACCGTCGTTCTGCAACAATTGAACATTGCGGAGACATCATTGAGACGAATTTTGCATAAAGACCTTGGTGGCGACGCCACAAAGTCCAATTGGTTCCGGAGTTGAAGCCAACTAACCATCCAATGCGTTTTCGCTTCGCTAAGCGGGCCTGGTGATCGACTTACAAGAAGATGCCGATTTTCTAAAAATCATCTTTCAGATGAGTCTACTTTGATCTTGGCGGGTACGTAAACAAGCAAAATTGTCGCATTTAAAGTACCGGTGAAAACCCGCACGCATACATTGAAAGCCGATGCAGCCAAAACGAGTCACTGTTTGGTGCGGATTTTGGTCCAGAGGCATAATTGGGCCATTTTTCTGAAAATTGAGCAAGGAGTAGCCAGTTACAGTCAATGGCGATCACATTGGGCCATATTGAACGAATTTTTGTTCACAAAAATTGAAGAGGAGGATATTGGCAACATTTGGTTTCAACAAGACGGCGCTACGTGCCACACAGCCGAAGCTACACTCGATGTTTTGCGTCCTGTTTTTGAAGATCGCATTATCAGCCGCAGAGCTGATGTCGTTTGCCACCTGAGTTTGGATTTGACACCGTTGGACTATTATTTGTGGGGTGCCGTCAAAGATAAGTGTTACGCCGACAAGCCAGAGACAATTGACGCTTTAAAGGACAATATTCGTGAAGCCATTGCGAAATACAGCTGCACACAATCGATAATGCTTAAAAATTGGACCGATCGTGTAGGACATTGCATGGCCAGCTGAGAGCCATTTGAATGAAATTATTTTCCATTATTAACTGAAGGATTGTACTTTCAAATAAAAAATAACGAGAAAAATATTCAGTAGTTTCTTATAGCATTTAAAAAAAAAGATATTTATGAACCTTTATAAGCAGTTTTTAATACTTTAACAAGTTCTCTTATGTATAAAAAAGTACTCTAAGAGACCTAATTGCAAAATCTGGGAAAAAAACGTAAATTATGACAGTAACATAATTCTTTCTGAGCTGTCATAATTTGTAATTAAACAAAAATAAATTATTATTTCACGTTTCTTTAAGAATGACACTTCATTTTTTTTCTACGGAACATCCTGTATGGTATTTTAAAAATTTAAAAAGTCTTTGGTAGGTCCAATACTTACGGTAAATACAAAAAAAGATAACTGTCTAAACCATTGTACTTTTAAAGATTTTTGAAATTACCTGTGGATGTAGGAAATCAGTAAATGTTAGGGATTTCCAGAAGCGTTCTCAAAAAATATTTAATTTTGCTTAGAAAACACCAGATTCTTTTAAATAGGCTTTGGAGTTACGATATTTATGTTAACCTCCATAAGTGATTTGTGGCAACGATTTAACTTTAACAAAGTCTAATAGTTGGGTGAAATTAACTAGGGTACCTAGGACCGCCTGTTGGAGATCTTTACAGTTTACATTGGGTTTGTTCCAACCCCGCAAAGATCGTTTAATACGGTCACGCGCAAGCCCAGTCAAATAACGCCACGGTCGTATATTTGACTAAGCTTGCGCGTACCATTACAATACCATAAAATTTGGAAAATAATGATGCTGGAATACACAGTATTCCGAAGGTAATATATCCCTCCGGGTGAGGGATGCATTTGGCGGGCCACCATCGAAATGTCTAATATCATTTACTAATATAGGTGGGCTTAACTCCAACGTAAACTCTGTTTACCATTATCTTCAAATCCACATATTTTTTCTTACCGAAACCCAAATAAGAACCACCTCCTTTTCCCAGGCTACGAACTCATATAATCTTTTCGACCCCACGGCTGTGTATAGGGTTTCTATAACCTCGAATCGGGTAGGCCTAATATTTTTTGGCTTAGACTTACCTTTAGATCTTCTACCAAATTCATCTGCTGTATACATACATATACCGGTCCCCATCTGATAATTCCCACTCCGAGTTCTTTGATTTTCTTTCAATAAATATTGATACTATTATTTCCCAGTTTCCATTGACCGAAGTAATCGTCCTCGGAGATTTTAATGTTCACAATAAGGACTGGTTACGTTTTTTAAAAACTGACACTCAAGGCAGAGTAGCCGAAAACTTCGCAATCAGTAACTCGATCACCAGTTTAATTATGGAACCTACCTACTTTCCCAGGGTTCCCACCCATAATTCTAACCCCCTGGATCTTTTTCTTACTTCTAACCCTGAACTCTACCATCATCAGCAACTGCTTCCCTTGGTCGCTCAGATCATGGCTTAGTCACTGTATCATACTCCATACATTCGGAGGCAACTGAATGGTCTAAGAGATTTTGCCACCTACACTTAAGATCCTACCTGATTTTCCACTCACGATCCCTCCGAGATTTTTAAACAACTTACCAAAACAATTCAACTAGGCTTTGAGACCTATATTCTTTATACCAAAAAGAACTCCAAATCTCCAAATCACAAACCATGGTTTTCTGAATCCTGTGACAAGGCCAGACTTTTAAAAATTCAAGCCCACAAAAAGTTTCTTCAAATTGCTAGACCCGAAAACCGACAGGCTAGCATTCAAGCAAGAAATCAGTATATTAAAACTATTTCAGAAGCCAAAGACCGTTTTAACAATCGGATAAAAGATAAAGTCCTCTCTTGCTGACATGGCAGTAAATCCTTCTGGTTCTTTGCCAAAAACATTAGTCAAAACTTTTGCACAAATTCTTTTCCACCCCTAATATATGAAGATGGAATTGTTTTTACCTCTAAAAAAAAGCCTAACTCTTTGCCAAACAATTTGCTGCAAATTCTACTCTCGATCCTCCCGTTAAAATTCATCTTCCAACAGTTGCCTCTGTTTCTCATAAAATGTCTGATATCATTTTTAAAGTCAAACAGATCAAACGTACCCTTTCCTCTCTTAACACCAAAAAATCGTCTGGGCTGGATGACATACCAGCAATGGTCTTGAAAAAATGTGCCCCTGAGCTTGCACCCATCTTAGCTCGCCTCTTTCGACTCTCTTCTTTTCTTTGTCTCACACAACTGTAACTAGTCCCTTGAGTTTCTTGGTGAATCCCAGATCTTTGCTCTTGACATATCTAAAGCTTTTGTTTAGGTATGGCATGATTGGCTTCTTAACAAACTTCCGTCCTACGGTCTTCCACCTAAGCTGTGTTCTTGGCTCTCCAGTTTTCTTTCTAATCGACGTATATTCTTCCAGCTTCTATCCAATTAATACTCCACTCTTATATTTAATTTCTTAAGTCACTTAATATAATTCCTCCTTAGGCAGCTCCCAACAGACCAACACGTAGTGCAACTTTTATGCATCCTTTTACAGTCTAACTTGAGAGACCCCGAACTTCCCACTTTGATCGTTTCTTCTTCCCTATAGTGTCCAGACTATGGAACCTGCTACCCGCAGAAGTTTTTCTTTTTCCCTCAAATCTCTAAATATTTAAGTCTCGTGTAAATGAACTTCCTATAACCACACTTCAGACACCTACGGTACGTTAATACTTAGGCCTTGACCTTCGTGGACTGTCCCAAGATAAGAAAAAACTTTTTTTGCGCGGTTGGAACAAACATATTAACAGTTAGCGAGATAAAAGTGTAATGAAACAAAATATCAATTGTATAGGCTAAACAAACACAATAATAGTTATACCAAAGTGAAATAATATTTAAAATTAAGTTTTGAAAAAATTTCAGATCTTGCACTAATACTTAATTACCAATTAGCTTATACTCAGTTCTTGCATTTTCAATAAAACTATTAAATTTTATTGCATCTAAAAATATACGACATTTACCTGTATCGGCATTAAAATTATAAAGAATACATCGCCAAAATCTCGTCTAGATGTTTCACAGTTAAAATCTTATGAGGCTTGAGGTACTCAAACAGTGACGACATTGATTATCTAGTTTATAAACATGAAGATCATATAATCCATATTTTTTATGGAATAGCATTTTAACCATTTAAAAAATAGAAATTCTAAAAGTTGTCTGCTTTAAAAGTTTCTTTTTATGAACTGTACTGACCATCTCCATTGGTTGATGTTTTTTATTCGCATTTAAACAATTTTCTTAAACAGCATTTTGCTAAACCTTTAGAATAAAAAAACTCTGGTAAAAAATTTGAATACTTAACTTTTTGGACAACCTATATACAATTTTGTTTTTTTTGCATCGACAATCGTATTATTTAGCAAGAATTTTTTTTTTTTTGTAAAGGATAAATTTTCCTCAAAAAATGTAATTTTTGGTCTGTTTCTCTTCTTGTCTACCACATCTCCGGACAGTCTGTATATATGTATATGTATATGTGTATATATATATATATATATATATATATATATATATATATATATATATATATATATATATATATATATATATATATATATATATATATATATATATATATACAGGGTGATTTCTAAGTTGACGCTTTCTTTTTAACTGTATATGGAGCTTCTTAAAATAAACAACTTTTTTAAATAACTTTTTTCAAAATACTAAAAAATAAGGAACTTACATTCATTTATTGTGGTGAATACGGTCCTATCTTAAGTAAGTTGTCACCTCCCACCGGCTGTGGTGCTTGGACACGTTAAACGTGATTTTCCCGCAATGTTTTCCATACTTTTTTTCACTTAAACCGACCTGATTTGCAATTACCCGAGTACTTGGGTCCAGAATAAGCCCGCAAAGAAAACCGTCGCGCGTACAATCTCGAAGCAACGTTTGCAGATTAATGATACTTTCCATAAATTAATAAGGAACAAATCCACGTATTTATTTTTCTTAGATTGTGCCGATTTCGCGATTTAACAATGATTTAAAATTAAAATTTATTCTCGCCTTGTTCGGGTAAGGCAATACGGCTGACTCACGGCGTGATAAACGACACAAAAAACAAGCGTAAATAAGAAATAAACTTCCTACTTATGCTCAGGCCTGCACTAGCCACACTTTCAAATAAATGTATGTAGCTTCGTTATTTTTAGGTTTTTGAAAAAATATTATTTAAAAAAGTCGCTTATTTTAACGAGTTTTATACACAATTTAAAAAAAAACGTTAACTTAGGAATCATCCTGTATATATATGAATATATATATATATATATATATATATATATATATATATATATATATATATATATATATATATATATATATATATATATATATATATATATATATATATATATATATATATATATGTAAAAATAGGAATAAAAATTCCCTACTGTCTTGGTGTATACGAAAGAACGTAACTCCGTTTTAAGACAGTTAAAAAGCAGACAACCTGTTTCCTTTGCTGTTCGCTATTACACTCTCTCCCTAGACGCGTTTCGCCTGCCTTACAGGAACTTATCAATAGGGCTGTAACGAGTGTTTAGCGAACAACAGAGAAATCAAGTGCCTACTTAAAAGACAAACAACGTTGCCTTGCAGTAAGCTGAATGTGATTTCAGTACGGCATCGAAAGTAAGATTGTTATATCTTACTGCAAGGCAACGATGTTTTGTCTTTTAAGTAGGCACTTGATTTCTCTGTTGTTCGCTAAACACTCGTTACAGCCCTACTGATAAGTTCCTGTAAGGCAGGCGCGAAACATCTAAAGGGAGAGAATGTAATAACAGGCAGCTAAAAGGAAGCAGATCGCTTTTTAACTGTCTTAAAACGGAGTTTTCTTTCGTACACCAAGACATTGGAAATTTTATTCTATTTTACATATTTAATTACCCACTCCGGTAAAACCCGATGTCGATTCTGCTGAATGTGATTTCAGTACGGCATCGAAAGTAAGATTGTTATATCTTACTGCAAGGCAACGATGTTTGTCTTTTAAGTAGGCACTTGATTTCTCTGTTGTTCGCTAAACACTCGTTACAGCCCTATTGATAAGTTCCTGTAAGGCAGGCGAAACGCGTCTAGGGAGAGAGTGTAATAGCGAACAGCAAAGGAAACAGGTTGTCTGCTTTTTAACTGTCTTAAAACGGAGTTACGTTCTTTCATATATATATATATATATATATATATATATATATATATATATATATATATATATATATATATATATATATATATATATATATATATATATATATATATATATATATATATATATATATATATATATATACACACACACACACATACGGTTACAAAAAAACACAAATAAAAGTTGCGGTTATTATGGGTAAAATTATAAACATTTATTTAATTACCAAGTTATTATACAAATAAATAATCTCTTGTGACACCAATATTCTTTATGTAAATTTATAACTTAGGTATCTAAAAATAAGTTAATCTCGGCATAACCGGTAGGTTTTAGCCTTTAGAAATAAGTAATCATATTGGAAAACCGTGTTTTTAAAATAAATTTGCAAATTTCTAGTAGGTCTGTCTTCAGTAAAAATGTATTTATTAATTTTGTCATTTATTTCGTAATATATATGATGTATATATGTATTTTGCCTTATCGTGCCAGGCCGCATAATGAAACATCACGTTAAATTTCGTTAAGTTGGGTTTGATAATTTTTTCATAATAATTTTGCAATGCAATTATTGTTTATTTAAGTAAGTTCTGAAAAAATTTTGCATATAAAAAAATTTAATATCTCGAAGAATTTTCGACAAAAAATTTTATTGAAAATATGGTTTGAAAGTACTTGTAAAAAGACGCCAAATCGTAAATCGGTCGATTGGTTGCCAAGATACAGGCTGTAAAACTTGATAGGCTATCAAGGCGAATCTATAATCAATAAAACTTCTTTCACATGGAATTATTATCTTTATATTATTCATATCTTATAATAGGATAATTTTAGAGTAAAAAAATATGTCTATTTTACCTGTTTAAACAAAAAGTGTTAAACAATTATTGCCCTTAGCAATTGTTCATAACTTTAACATTGCTGAAGTCACCCAAATAATCAGATTTTTTTTGTAACGTTTGGTAGTTTAAGATCTTTAGTATATGTGAAATAAAAATCAAATGTCTAGGTTTAATATTTTGGACTCTACCCAATTTGCAAAATTATCAATTTTTTCAAACGAAATAAGATGTTTGAAATTATTGCCCAAAAACTATTAAGCGGATTTCAACAAGAGATGGCACCATAGCATCAAGTTTTATCTGCCCGAATATGGAGGTCCTCAGAGAAATCCAAGGGTCCAAAAAATCCATGCAAAAACTACATTTTTTGCCTTTTTTTTTGTTTATTACTATTTTGCAATAAGTCTAATACATTTTGTGATTTCTAACTAATCCTACCTTGTGGGAAATTAAGTTACAAAACGTTTATTTCCTTACAATTTTTTTCTACGACCAATACAAAGTTATGGGCGAATTAAGTAACAAAAATTGATTTTTTTTTTCATTTTGTCTTAACAAATGTTCCGGACCTTTCTGATGGAGATTGTATCTCGATTTTGATTATATACATTTTTCTGAAGGGTTTCCAGCAAAACCAAGCTTGTTACCTCGTACATCCGACAAGTCTAGTTTCTTTTTGCAGAGTAGGCTTAGTCTTAAAGTATTTATTATAAAAGTTTGTTTTTATTTAATTTTTTGATTGTTTTTCAGGACTACAAGAGACAAACCTGTATTAACACTAATTGTTTCTTTGAATATTTAAATCATTAGATTCGGGACGCATCTTTTTTTCACATTTGTGATATAATGTGCTGATTAATACTAGCACAACGCTAACGATGTTATATTTTGTAGGTAAAAATGATACTAGTTTTATATGAACACCATGATGAAACGCGTGTAACGTTAAACCGCGAGGCGTTAGCTGAGTGGTTTCTTTTTTGAGAATAAGATCGATTAGACCTGGAGCCGAGAGGGTTTTTGCATGTATCATAGGCCCCACGCCGAGGCTTTGGGGGCTGATAGACATCGTTATTTTCCACTTTGAATTCTTGGTATGGCATCCCTAAGGTGTAGGTTTTAGGAGGGGTAAATTTTCGAACGTGTAAGTAATATCCATGCCCTTGGATCATTATTGATTTATGTCGTCAAGAAGGTCGCCAAAGTCCGCGAACCCAATATGCCATACCAATATGGCGTCATTTAAGGTCCGCCATACTGACCGAAAGGTGTAATTTTTCCACTGTAGACATGGACCATGGGTCCCACGCTGTTGTTTCGTGATCTTTGTTAACAATGAATTGTAAAACAAAGAATTCAAAACGCCATTCCTCTGGGGCGTCACCAAGTGACCGCCATAATGGGGCGTTCATTGCTAAAATGACTTGTTTGCCCCATTATGGCGGTCACTTCGCGACGCCCCAGAAGTATTATTGCTACCGTCAAAAAAAGCAATTTTTTTGTGAACTTACTTTTTGAGAATTAAATGTCCATATGTCCAATTATGCTTATGGTAAAAAATTGAATACTTCTCGTAAAACTTGTTTATGTTACCTAGATGACGTGGCATTATTGTATTGTACTTTTATACAACATATAAATTTATAAAATATTGTATGGCCCTTAAATAAAAAAAAAACAATTAATATTATGGCATTTTTTAATTTTTCTTGCACCTCGCCGTTGATATGGTTTTTTTGGATATGGGGGCGCTGATTACAAATCTGAAGTAAGTTTTTTTCAACAACGTTTCATTTTCGAGATACCGATCATTAAACATGATATTTAAATTAATCTCATTTCTACTATTTTGCCCATCTATCACAAAATTGGTGACGATTACACTATCATACAATATTTAAAATTTATCAAAAATAGTCATATTTTCATTTATTTTATTAAGAGTTTTAGTAAAAATACATAACTGTCAAAAATATCAACCATTTTAATAGAATGCTGTGAAGTGACCCATCTATTTTTCCCATATTAAAGCATATATTGTGTAATATTAGATATAAAATCTAATATTACACAATAAAACGCAGTAAAGTAAATAAAATATTATTATATTAAATAATTTAAAATATTCTATGATAGTTTCCTTTAAAAACCACCAATGTTGCCCGAAAAAAAAAAGAGAAAAACAGTGAAAGTGCAGTTTGAATTTGAAATTTGATATCCCGAAAACGAAACGTTGCCGAAAAAAACTGATTTCAGATTCGTGATCAACGCCCCAAATAAACCCGTACTGCAAGAAAAAACTTCAAGATTGGCGAGGGTTAAGAAAAGTGAAAAATTATTTTCTTTATTTACATGATATGATAACAAAGATTTATGGAAGTCCGGACCTGATTGTACTATTCATTGCGCAAGATCCAATGTCTTTTTTCCTCTACCCATTTACCTTTCTTGCCCTACATGCGTAAATAAAATTGTGCTACAGTACTGCCCTTCCATTAACCTTGAAACTTTCTTGGGTGCAACAGAAAAAGTGAAAACATCTAGTTTTCCTTGTGGGACTGACTCCATTTCAGACCACTTCATAAGAAAGGCGGCTAGAGCTTTCAAGATGTTTACTATCGCTGGTTCTATCAAGTTATATGCATGAGTACTTAACTTGCTGCACACAAGCTGACCTAATTTGTTTTAGTTAAATAAAAGGACTTAAACTTAAAGTAACTTGTATTATTAAAATATCTAAAAATGTACGTATGTTCGAAACTGGAAGTTAAAAAATTAAAAAAATATGTGAAAAAAAATGTAGATAACCTGCAAATTTTAAAATCAAAATTAAAGAACTTACAGCTGGAAAGTGTTCTCGTTGTCACCCGATAGATATAAGACGAGCGTCGAGTCGAGCGGCCTAATATGTCAAACGCTGAAGTAAATGCTATTTTGGTAGCCTCTGATTTTTTTAAATTTGATTCGTATGTATGGTAAACTGCCGACTATATTATGAATTGATAATGGTACTAAGGTTTAATTATCATTGTAATTTAAATAGCCCGCCACTCCCCTAACCAATCAAATTCAACATGGATGCCAAGTCTGTTTAGAAAACGCCAACTTTGTAGATGTTGCGCATATCGATATTTGATGACAGGCGTATCGATATCAAAAAGCTGACAACAAAGCAGAAATTCCACCAATAGAAAATTTAGGGCCGTGACGTCACGGGTTCCATTATACTGGGTTCCATTATAAAGACCATAATGACACCCAACAGAGCATTCTTACATGTGTCATAATGACACCGTCGTAGATTAATAAATTTAATGTTGCATACCAAGGTGTTTCACGTTCTCTCACAAATTTTTGACTCCGTGTCATATAAAGTAAAAAATTCTATAGCGTTCATTAATAAATACATATAAATAAACCACTTTATTAATGTATATTATTAAAGTTATATTTACAACCCATAAAGTTATTAGATAAATATAATCCCATATCCATCACCTGCTACTTATTTTATATTCTATTTTATACAAATTATTGGTCTTTGGTCTTAACTAATTTTTTAATCTTATAATATTACTTCGTAAATATTATTTATTCATAAACTTGACTTAGAAGTAGAATTCGCTACCTCATCCCATATGGTGGTTCCATCACAAGCACAAATAGTTTTTGGATTTTGAAACAAGCCAGCCGATCTTGCTATGACTCCATAAGCAATTGGTTGTTTTTTTCCTCCAACCTAAAACAAAAAATATTTTTGAGTTACAAAGACTCATGCACTCAAAGCAGTTAAATCATGATATAAAATTAGCATATAATTTATATCTGGATAAATAGCAGGGTGTTTGAAAAAACGGAACAACGCTTAATGAGAGACAAAAATGTTATAAAAACAAATTTCCCAAAGGCCCCATTTTGAAGATACAGGGTGTGAAAGAAAAAATTGCAGAATTGTGATTTTTTCCTTTATTTTCAAATTTGGAATTTCGATTTGAATGAAACTTGGTACAGTTAGAACACTGACCAAAATACCTTTTTTTAAATTAACCTTTTGTTACTATTATGGACCAAAAGCGTAGTTTCGGACAATTTGTTTCGTTTTTGGCTATTATTTCGCCTTAACTTTTGTATTATTAGGTTTATTAATTTGGTACGTAGTACTTAATCTCTGCCTAGTTTTACATAAAAGGGGTACTCCTGAATTAACACGATAAACCTAACGATTTTCTCAAGCTATTTTAGTATAAATATAATAAACTTGTGTAGTTCGAAAAGGTGAATATTTGAAATTAATAACAATTCTATTTTTTACAAAAAAACAAAGTGTTAACGAGAGAAATTGTTTATGATTCCGGTTTATTTTGGCATTATTTTTGGAATAAAAAAGATTTTTTCTAATTTTAACATTTAAAGTGACATTTTTCAAAACTTATTGACAAATATCTTAGTTTTCATAAGTAGTTACAAAAAGTAAAATTTTTCCCAGCTGGTGATAAAAAGTAAGATATTTGACGTCAATGAGCTTTGAAAGTTAAAAAAAAAGTTATTTTTTATATTTTAAAATTGAATTAAAAAGAATAAAATCATATTCAAAATTAGAAAAAATGTTGTGTAAAACGCGTTGGGAAACACTATTTTTCATAACTCACATTCTTTTGCGGAACTCGCTTCACTCATTCCGCAGAAATCTGCTCGTTACGAAAAATAGTGCTTTTCCCATCTGGTTGCACAAATAACTATTGTTTCAATGCCAAATAATCAAATTTAGGCGTTGAACCAACTATAATCAAAAGAAATCGGTATTTAACACCGTATTTAGACAGTATGGTTGGCTTTGGCTATGACGTTTTATTCGTATAATTTATGTTAAAGTTATTACCAAACCCTGTCATTTAAAACATCACCGTTAACACGAATTTTCGGTAGTTAGCATAAATTTGATGAATAAGTTCTTCAGTAATAAAAATATTTTGGCGGAACTCTGTTGGCGAAGCGTTTGCATGCTATTTTAGCTCTGTCATATTATATATAGGCCAAATCAAGACAATAGTTTATATGATTCTGTTACACCAGTGATTATTACGCTTAAGTGTGTAAATTATGTGGATGTGTGTTGGGGTAAGAGGCGTCAAAAATATAGACTGTAATGGAAAAGTTCATATATCATAAATATGCAGCAATTATTTGGAGTCGTATAAAAAAAAAACTTAAAAAAAAAATATTAAATAGCCTTTATAACGCAGAGGTTTAGATCTGTGATGTTTTCACATAATTTACTACACGCACAAAACTGTTTATAATACTAGTAACGAATAACTTAATAAACGCTCAGTCAGTGTTATATTTAAACATTAAACAAACATCAATTACTATACACAGTTTACAATAATATATCAGTCTTGTTATATAAACTAATATTAAATAATAACATAACATTATAAGTATCTGTTGGCCTTCACGGTCAATGGCCAATCACGTGCAATAGACTGATGACCTAACAAGTACTAGGAAGTAACCTTAGCCTTTTGTCATGAATCCATTACACCTTCCCCGCAAAAGTTGAAAAAAAAAATGTTTTCTGAACTTTTTTTTTTTCATTCTGCTATCTTATATACTATGTACAATTTAAGACTTAAAAATAAGGTTTAATAATATTTTTATGTACTTCCTTAGGCTTATTATTTACATTTAAAACTACATTGGTATTCTTAATATCTAAAATTTTAAATGGACCTTTAAACAAAGGTTACTTATTTTATTTTCTACATTTTGTTTTCTATTAGGACCATGTCTCCGATTTTATAATTATAGCTATTGCATCTTTTATTGGAGTTTACGTAGCTTAGTTTTTGAAACAATTAAGTTATTTCTTGCGTCATTCCACGCAGTCTGCAATCTAAATTTTAACTCCAGAATGGGTAATCCTCAAAATTATAAATAGGATCGATTTGATTAGTAAGGTTTGGACGAGATTTGCTTATTTTACCAAATACAAGCTCGTATGGTGTATAGCGTGTTGAGGTGTTTACCGTGTTGTTATATGAAAAACACCAATACGATACCCAGTCGCTCCAATTACTTTCTTTATATTTTGACAATTGCATACGCAAATACGCACCCAAATGTTTATGTGAGTTTTCCAGACCTCCAAGCGTTTCATGATGGTGTATGCTGTAGAATTTAACTGTTGGATCCCTAATAGTTTACAAGCTTCCTTAAACGTGCTAGACATAACTTCCAAACCTTGATCCGTTAAGATTCCTGGGAGTATCCCCATATCGTATTATAAAAATTTTCTACGAATGCCTTTTGCTACTGTTTACTAGCTCTCCTTATCCTCTATTGGATATCCTTCCACAAACTTTGTTAAGTCGCACTGAAGCGTCAAAATGTATTTTTTATTTTGGCTATCCTCAGGTAGGTAGAGGGCCTACAAGGTCAAACACAGCCTTTTCGAATGCTGATTTAGCCGTACTTGTTATTACCATTGGTACCTTCTTCGGATTTGAAATGCTTATACCTTTGGCAATTATCACAGTTTTTGACAAGGTAACTTACGTCTCCTTTGAGACCTGCCCAAAAATATCGTTTCCTTATGTTAATTTGTACATGCGTTGTACACCCGCATGACCACCTGTTGGTAACGTGTGAAAATCATTTAAGATTATATATGTCTTAATTTTTTTATCTGTTATACGGGTTCCGCATCCCGAACTATATTTATTTTTATAGTCAGTTCTAACATATGCGATTTACATTTACTTAGTAAATTTAAAAAATTCTGTCACTTTGTGCATTTTTTAATATATATATTTCCGGAATATTATTTTCTATGCACCATTTGTCCAGATAAGTCTCAACGATGTACCTAAGTCATACGCTGATCGACTCGTTCTGGTAAAAATACAGATAGTTTGTGAATTCACATTGTAAATAAAATTATCACAGTACTGGTAAAATTGCAATTTTTAAGTTTTGGCAAACTCTGTTTTAGACACTATTTTTAATTCAATCGCATGTCATTGGGACGTTTTAAAACCTCGGCTACAACAAGGGTGATCAAGCCCTATCGCCTCCGGTCTGTACGTCTTTTGTCTCCACGGTTGTGGCTAGTTCTGGTTTTGACACAAAACCCAACTCTATCTCTAACTTGAGTTTCCTCTAGTTAACACATTCACACTCTCACATATTTTTTCATTCATTCCTTTTAAGTCTTTAGATTCTATGACTATACGCGATAATTGCGTCTGCTGTCACATTTTCTGAACCTTTGACATAATGTACCGTAAAATCGTACTCTTCTAATATTAACCTAAATTTCGTTAATCTGCTTGACGGATTTGTCAAATTAAATAAATAAATTAACGGACGATGATGGTCGGTTAAAATTTTAAACTTTCTGGCATAGAGATATGGCCTGAAATGCTTTACTGCCCATATTTATCCCTAGCAATTCTTTCTCTTATTGTCTCATAATTCCTTTCTGCCTTATTTAATGTTCTGGAAGCAAGAGCGACCGGTTTGTCATTTGAATTTGACAAAACCGGGCACCTAATGCGTATCCGCTAGCATCTGTTCTGGTTAGCACAAGCTCGTTTTCTTCTGAAAAATCTGGATATTGTAACAAGGGAGGCTTTGCCAACGCCTGCCTGAATGTTTCGAATGCATGTTTACACTCGTCTGTCCACTGAAAAGTTTTGCCTTTACATTTCAGACTATTTAACGGTTGGGCTATTTCTGCAAAATTCCTAATGAACTTCCTATAGTAATTAGCAAAATGCGACAAATCGCTTTACCTCCTCCGTAGTTTTTGGAACTGGATAATCGGTGACAAGCTCGAATTTTTTCTGGAGTCTGGTGAAACACCATCTGCCGATATGATATGTCCTAGATAGAGAATTTCCTTCTTTAAGAATTCGCATTTTCTCGGATTAAGCTTTAAGTTTATGCCTTTCCTGAGTCTCTATGTGAAAACTTTTAGCAAGATTCTGTTATGATTTTGTAAAGAGTTACCAAAGACAATTAGATCGTCTAAGAAGTAGACAAAGCATGATTCATAGTTTAATCCAGCCATTAAGTCACTGTCATGAGCCTGGAGAATGCACTTGGGCTAATTTTTAGACCCATAGGCAATCTTTTCATCTGGAATTGCCCTCTCTCTATGTAAATGCTGTGCACGGTCGGCTTTTAGGATGTAATTCTACCTGGTAGTATCCTTGCGCTAAGTCTAAATGAGAAAAATATATTGCTCCAGACAAGAGGTCCAAAATCTCAGTAATGTTTGGCAATGGAAACTTTTCAGTCATCCCATAACTTTTTATTGAGCATCCTGTAGTCAATCACTACCCTATGTGACTTAACACCATTACTATCTGCTTTTTTCGGCACAATTAGCAAGGGTGAAGACCATTCCGACCTTGTTTCCTCAATGATGCCTTTTCGTAACATTTCGCCGATTTGTTTATGTATCTCCTCTTTTTGTACATGTGGCTTGATATGTATACAGGTTGTGCATCTTCTTTTAGCCTTATTTTTTGCTGATAGGCATTGGTTACTGTTAAAGGATCTTCATCTAAGTGAAAATGTCTGCATACTTAACACAAATACTTTATGGATTGAGTTACTTTCTTCGATATTTGCTGAAGGTGTCTGTATCAGATTAAGCACTTTTTCTACCCTTTGGACCGATATCTCACTTTTTTCAAACTTGCACACATCGTAATCTGTTAGTTTATTTAGCTTTGGCTGAAAATTTTTTACCCTAATTTCTCGTTCGTTTACATTCATTATTCGTACCGGAATTTCGTTATTTTCTGGTTTTACTAAGGTACTTGCTACAATTACTCCTTCACATATTAAATCATTCATCACAACGCACTCATCTCTTTTCATCCGTGTAACAATATTTAATTACTTCGCATCTCAGGAATTATGAGTATAATAATCATATTTAGATTTGTAGTGGCACTACACATTTTGTATCCCATTCTTATTTTTACGTAAAGAAATTGAAAATGTTTCGTAATTAATTATTGCTGAATATTTAGAAAGAAAATCTACACACCTAATAACTCCTTGCATATGAGAATCGAAATTTTTTACAACAACAAACTTATTGGAAAAATTTTTTCATTCCTAATCGAAAAATTAATTTCTGTGGTACCGATAGACAATGTAGAGCCGACTATTCCTTTTATTTTAGTTTTTCTCCTAGTGTTTACTATTTCATTATTAATTAAAGAGTTATCAAAAATACAAGAAATGCTCGCACCTGGAGTCAATTAAAAACAATAATATTCTTCCATTATAATTAACGCTTATGTAATTTAATGCGTTTATATTGTAACATGATGCCTTGTTATTTTTCGTGAGTAAGAAAAAACTGCTTCGCGTTTGAACTTGCATTTTTTGTTTGTATTTAAATCGTCCTTGCTAGTGTCAGCACAATACACTCGGTTCATCGGTTTGTTTCGTCCTTGGCCATGAAACTGACCCCGACTTCGATTTATTTTGTATGTACCTGTGGTTTTTAGTATTGGTTCCCTTGCGGTAGTTTAGAAGCCTTGTGGGTTTGGCTTATAATTATCAAAGGGGGCGATAATTATTTTTGTTACCTCTTCCCTGGTTATGTGGCCTGTAATTAAGTTTTTGAGCCTTTCATGTGTAGTTTTTGTTAACTCTTCTTCCCTAGCCGCTAAAACTGCGTCTTTTAAGTTTTTTAAAGAATTTGAGCCTTTTACTGATGTCCTTAGTTCGTTACTCCTAAGTCCATTTGCAAAAGCGTTTGGTGCAATTTTCTCGTTAATCCCTCGCAACACTTCCATTTGCGGCTGTAATTATTATCGGCCTGCGCTATCGTTAGACGGCATTTAAATAGTGTCTCGATCAACTTTGCGTAATCGTAATATAAGACGAGTTTTTCGTAATTAATCAATAAGGTTTGCCCATTAATAACTGCTATATAACTCAATTGCGTCAATTAACTGTTTAGTGCTATTTTCCGTGTTATCAGATGGTAACAAAGATACCGCTGTTCTTAAATCAAATTTTTTCCGCCATATTTAGAGTTGGGTTATTTTTCCTTAATAAGTCTTTCTTGGTTCAGGAGAGAACGCGATAAAGAGGTGAATTCAATAGACGTTTGGGTCGTCAATAGCAGATGCTTGGACCTCTTTTTGTATATTATAAAACTTATTTTCTAATTTCCCTACTTTACAGAATTAAATTATTTACTCTTAATTAAATCTATTCGGCGTTCTTTTGGTTCTTTCTTCATAATGTCAGACAATTTAACTGAGTTTTCGTATATGCTTTTTAGCGAATTAAATACCATAATATCGTAATAAAATTAAAAAAAATAATAATTTTCTGACTAATAAAAAATGTTTTGAGAGCACTTGAGCGTCGAGCAGACTTTAACACAATGTTCATAAAAAAAATATACAAATAATAATAATAAAAAATGTTTTTCCCTAATAACTTACATACTATACTGCTGTCTGTGTTCTGGGTTGAGGGTTTGATCCTTGCTGTGGGGTTATGTCCAATGCTGTTCAGTGTTCTGGTTCTGGGACTTCTCAAACTACGCTGGGTTCTGGCTGCCGGGTTTTTGAAATACATACTTCTGGATAGTAGAACTTACATCAGTAGGCACTTGGATGCTTTCTTGTTCCACGATGAAATTTGAATTATTTACTCCAGAGTCAGTAATTTCCGCATGTTTGGAAGATGATTTGCCCATATTAGCGTCTATTTACCATATCCACTGGACGGCTTGCACCATATCACTGGACGGCATGCACTTTTTTAACTTCTCAACATGTAACTGGCAATAACTTAATAAACGCTCAGTCAGTGTATAAACTTATCTTAATAACTTAATAAACGCTCAGTCAGTGTTATGAGTAGATATTTTAATAATATAAGACGCGATTGTGATATCTTCCACATAAATAAAAAATGTATTAAAACATCTCTTAACAATGTACTTATGTACTAATCATTCGTACTTAATACACGTTGCACGATTTTTTCTTCTTACTCTGTAATCGGATTTTGTAAAACGTTTGTAAATAAATGAAAATTCAGGGAAATGTTCGGTTTAAAAATGCCTTAAAAGCTGTAGGTGTCATCTGGGTGACATTAAAGAGGCATTAGTTCTATGGTATTTATATATAGGTGCACTAAATAAAATATTTGTATGTTACGGTACTTGGCTATTGCTGACAAAATATTTTTTCTCTACGCAAAATCTAGGTTTGTAGGAACTCATGATTTTAAAAAATTCAAATATGGATTTGTATCTTAACCTTTATAAATTATGTTACGTGACAGAAGACTAGTTAAAAATTCCAAAACTAATAGGAAAGAGACTTAATAATTTTTTTTAGCTTATAAAATTGTAAGGAGTTCGTATCATTAATTTTGTTTATTAATTTACTTGAGAATTTATTTAAATAAATTTCTTTGGTTTTCAACCAATCTGACAATCATTGCTAAGGGATCTAAGAGCTATGAAGTCATCCATTAAGCATTCTTGTTACATCCTGTTAACCATTTAAGGATATATTCCAACGACTAGAACATAATTTAAAAACATACGGCCTTTTTACGAAGTCGGGATCAAAAACTTATAATAAAAAACATGGAAAAGTTAACTAGTGTTGTAAAGCGGTAATATAACCAAGCGAATATTACGTAAATTACCGTAGTATCTGGCAGTAGGGAGAGATGGGATCTTGCCATAGCCCACTTCTGAAGACGCACATATCCTCGAAAATGGACGTCATCATAAAAGTTGGGATCTTGGGGCGAGGTTTATTTTAGAGTATTGCGCATGCGCAAAAAAATTGGGCAGCTGTCAGCTGTCAAATGTCAAATGTCAAACGTCATATGTCAAAGACCATGTGACTTAGAGAATACAGTGTACGTGTATGAGATATATTTAAATTCTTGCGCATGCGCTGTATGAATCAAATGATCAATCGGCATATCATACGTCAAAACCATGTGACTTGGAAAAGTTAGGAATCTTAAGGTAGCTATAATTTAAGGTAGCCATGTCGCTCTGTCAGCTATCAAATGCCAAATGTCAAACGTCATATGTCAAAAACCATGTGACTTAGAAAATCTAGGAATCTTGGGTGAGGTGTATTTCTGAGTATTTGGTACTACGCGCAAAAAAATGGCGACAAACGTCGAGGTAATTGGTGGTTGTCTGTGTTCATTGGTAAAGTTGATCGGTATATTCACGACAGTATCGCCGGCTGAGAAGTGTTGGTTGTCTATGTTCATAGTTGCGCGGCTAAAATATTTGGAAGCACCCTCTGAAATGTACAAAAAGATTGCGATAGGGCGCTGTGTAAATTTCAATATATTAATAATAAAACACATTGTATATATTAAATTAATTTATTTAAACCACATTGTTACATTTAACATAAAATTATAATTACAGATCTATTACTTCTTACTCAACTATATTTAACCTAGATATACAAAGATGTTTTATATACCAAATCTATGAAATAGGATATTTAATTACAAACTCAACAGATATTATTTTAGTATGTGATTTAAGTTTATCTCCCTAACAACGTAATTTTATCATCAAATTTTAACTTCTTGCTGCAGTAAATCGCTTGGTACTTTATATTTTATTCTTTTTGTTAATAAAAGTTTTTGTTAGAAAGTCAATGTTAACATATTCAATTATTCCAATCTTAATAGGAAACATATAATAGTCAAATTTTAAACATTTTACAAAAAGATATCTGGATGAATCCTCTTTTTCGCAAGTCAACATTATATTCATGTAACCATACAGGAATATCTTTCAAATCATTTTCTCTTTTTAAGCTTTTTTGCTAGATGATAGGGATGTGTTTAAATTACGTCCGAATTTACCGAGAGTCATCGTGCTAATGATATCGAAAATAAAAATATGTCTAAATCAGTTTATTCAATGATACCAGCTCTTCTTAACTTTTCAAGAATACTTGTAATCTTCAGTTTCATGAGAGTTATTACCAGCTACCTTACTTGCCATTAACAATTTTAATCTATCCACAAGTTTTCATTTGGATCAATCTCCTTGTAAACGTAGTCAATTTTGTTATTGGAAAATGTTTTGTAATCAGGTAAGAAACCAGACGTCCATCGATTAAAGTAAAGCCATAACCCTGAGGCTGTTGTGCACGTGTGGCTCGTAATTGCTTGTCACGTTCTCTCTGCTTTCTTGCATTTTCTCTTTTGTACGTTCAAGTGTGTTTATATTGTTAAGCATATATTGACACCTCTAGCCCGCTACCGGTTCTTTCATTTCATAATTTCTCTGTTGTTGCATTTGTTAGCAAAATAATTTTGTGAATGCTCGCTCATGAGTGCGGTCAATGTGTTTTTAATGGACTAATCTTAAATAAAAGTTTCCGTAGTGTTCAGGAGTTCCAGCAAATTTTTCTCCTTTAATATAGTTATCTGGTCCGTTAAATTCAAGCCGAGAATCATCAATAGTTAGAATGATCGGTGGCTAAATCATGTTTTAAATATAAAAGTGATCGTACTTCGTTTTTTATTATCAGTTATAAATCCTTTCACATATTAGCTCGGTAGCGGATCATACTGATCTAGATATTCTCTAAAAGGATTCTTCCGTAATACTATCCATTTAGACAGGGTTATCTTGAGGATCGACTTCTGAACTCCGTCGTCAGTGCAACTTTCTTCGTGGTTATGTTCATACAAAGTTCTGTTTAAATCCAGCTTCCTGGCCATCATTTCTGAAATCCTGAGCCATTGGTGAACTATTTTCTCGTAGTCTCGACATTAATTGAATTATCGCTATATTCTTCCTCTTCTTGAGCAGTTAGTTCGTCATGTTTTTTGAATAGCCGCATTAAGTCATTGATAATCGTGGTTTTTTATTGCTCAGAGAAGAAAATTGTTCACTTTATCGTCTTTTTACAGACTTGGGTGTAAATGGTGTAGATTCTTTACCATGCCACGTAAAACAGGATATTAGTTTTGCCAAAGTGTAGTTATACGTATTCTCCAATAAAATAGCATTTACAACGGCCGAAAGCTTTAAGAGAATCATGTAGTCTTTTTAGATTGCATGAATGTTCAATAAGAAGTTGAAGAATGTTTGGATCTGCTTTCTCAAAACTCCGCTTTCGCTTGGTCGTTTGATCACTGGAGTTCTTGATAATCTTTAAATTGCACTCGGCTTGCTCACTTCAGGTCCCTCTTTAAATCCAAATATTTTTTACGAATACTATTGGAATTATTCTACGTTTAACATCCTTATCAAGCTTGTTTAAATCCATGGTTACAGAACCCTTCTTTTATTATTATTATAAGGTATGACAATTAATAATTTCTTCCCAGTACCAGTCCCTTTCTTCTAATAACAGTCCCTCTCCCCCAAATAACAGCACTGTTTTTTAAATAACAGACCTGTATTTTAAATAACAGCACTGTAATTTAAATAACAGCACTGTTTTTCCAAATAATAGCCCTGTATTTTAAATAACAGCACTGTTTTTTAAATAACAGCCCTGTATTTTAAATAACAGCACTGTATTTTAAATAACAGCACTGTTTTTCCAAATAACAGCCCTGTATTTTAAATAACAGCCCTGTATTTTCAAATAACAGCCCTGTATTTTAAATAACAGCACTGTATTTCCAAATAACAGCCCTGTATTTTCAAATAACAGCCCTGTATTTTAAATAACAGCACTGTATTTCCAAATAACAGCCCTGTATTTCCAAATAACAGCACTGTTTTTTAAATAACAGCCCTGTATTTTAAATAACAGCACTGTAATTTAAATAATAAAAGTACCGTTTTTCCAAATAATAGCTCCTGTATTTTAAATAACAGCACTGTTTTTTAAATAATAGTTCTGCATTTTAAAATAACAGCACTGCATATTTTAAACAACAGCACTACCTTTTCAAATGAACAGCCCTGTATTTTTAAATAACAGCCCTGTAATTTTCAAATACCAGCCCTGTATTTAAATAACAGCACTGTATTTCCAAATAACAGCCCTGTATCATTTTCAAAATAACAAAACCTGTTTTTTCCAAATAACAGCCCTGTATTTTTTAAATAACAAGCCCTGTATTTTCAAATAACAGCCCTGTATTTTAAATAACAGCACTGTTTTTTAAATAACAGCCCTGTATTTTAAATAACAGTGCTGTTATTTGGAAATACAGGGCTGTTATTTGGAAATACAGTGCTGTTATTTAAAATACAGGGCTGTTATTTGAAAATACAGGGCTGTAATTTAAAATACAGGGCTGTTATTTGGAAAAACAGGGCTGTTATTTGAAAACACAGGGCTGTTATTTGGAAATACAGTGCTGTTATTTAAAATACAGGGCTGTTATTTGAAAATACAGGGCTGTTATTTAAAATACAGGGCTGTTATTTGAAAAAACAGTGCTGTTATTTAAAATACGAGTGCTGTTATTTAAAGAAAATACAAAGCTGTTATTTAAAAACAGGGCTGTTATTTGGAAAAACAGGGCTGTTATTTTGAAAATACAGGGCTGTAAATATTAAAATATCTAGGGCTGTTATTTTGAAAATATTAGGCTGTTATTTAAAAATACAGGGCTGTTATTTTGAAAAACAGTGCTTGTTATTTAAAATATAGTGCTGTTATTTTAAAATACAGGGCTTGTTATTACAAAAACAGTGCTGTTATTTAAAATACAGGGCTATTATTTGGAAAAACAGTGCTATTATTTAAAATTACAGTGCTGTTATTTAAAATACAGGGCTGTATTATTTAAAAAACAGTGCTGTTATTTGGGGGAGAGGACTGTTGCACGTTGAAGAAAGGGACTGTTGCTGGGAAGAAATTATTCTAACACTTAATACCTTAATAATTTAAAAGAAGGGTTCTGTAGCCATGGATATTAAACAAGCTTGATAAGGATCATTAAAACGTAAGAATAATTGAAGCTTCCAATAGTATTCGTAAAAAATATTTGGATTTAAAGAGGGAATTGGGTGAGCAAGCCGGAGGTGCAATTTAAAGAATATCAGAACTCCAGTCGATCAGCGACCAGCAAAAGAAGCGGAGTTTGCAAGCAGATCCAAACATTCTTCAACTTTGACGAATATCGTGGTGCAATGCAAGACTATATGACTTTCTTAAAGCTGGCCGTTTGAAAAAATGCTGTTACATTGGAGAATACGTATAGACCTTGGCAAAACTAATATCCGAGTCGATGCAGTATGGTAAACAATTTACACCATTTACACCCAAGTCTGTAAAAAGACGACAAAGTGAACAATTTTCTTCGACAGTAATAAAAAACCACGATTTCCACTTTAATTTTTACTGGCCCTATTCAAAAACATGACGAGCTAGCTGCTCAAGAAGAGGAAGAATATAACGATAATTCAATTAATGGTCGAGACACGAGAAGATAGTTCACCAATGAAGCTCAGGATATGAACGATGGCGAGGAAGTTGATTGTAAACAGAACTATGTATGAACATAACCCTGAAGAAAGTTACTTTGACGACGAGTTCAGAGTCGATCCCTCAATACTAACCCTGTTCAAAATGGATAGTAATTACGGAAGAATCCTTTTAGGGAATTATCTAGATCAGTATGATCCGCTACCGAGAGAATATGTGAAAGGATTTATAACTGATAATGGAAAACGAGTACGATCGCACATATATTTAAAACATGATTTTAGCCACCGATCATCTAACTTTTGGTGATTCCTTGGGCTTGAATTTAACGGACCGATATTTATATTAAAGGAGAAAATTTACTGGAACTCCTGGACTATACGAACTTTTATTTAAGACCAATCCATTAAAAAACTAAATTGACTGCACTGGAAATGAGCGAGCATCTACAAAATTATTTTGCTAACAAATGCAAACAAGAGAAATTTCGATGAAAAGGAATAACCTGCTGGAAAACAGAGGTGTCAAATATATGCTAACAATTAAATCATTACTTGAACGTATAAAGAGGAAATGCAAGAAAAGCAGAGAGAACGTGACAAGCAATTACGAATTACACGTGCACAATTAGCCTTCAGGGTTATGGCTTACCAATCGATAGTCAGTCTGGTTTCTTACCTGATTACAAAACATTTTCCAATAAAATTGACTACGTTTACTGGGATGATCCAAATGAGCTTGGTGGATAGATTAAATTGTTAATGGCAAAGTAAGGTAAGGCTGGTAATAACTCTCATGAAAACTGAGATTATAAGTATTCTTGAAGAGTTAAGAGAAGCTGGTAATATCATTGAATAAACTGATTAGAACATAGTGACGCAGTATCATTAGCACGATGACTCTACGACAAATTCGGTACGTAATTTAACACATCCCTATCATCTAGCAAAAAAGCTTAAAAGAGAAAATGATTTGAAAAGATATTCCTGTATGAGTTACATGAATAGCAATGTTGACTTGCGAAAAGGGTTCATCAAGGTATCTTTTTATAAATGGTTTAAAATTTGACTATTATTATGTTTCCTATAAAGATTGGAATAATTGAATATGTTAACATTGACTCACCTGTAAAAACTTTTATTAACAAAAAAAGAATATAAAGTACGCAAGCGATTTACTGCAGCAAGAGTTAAATTCTGATGATAAAATTACGTTGTTAGGAGATAAACTTAAATCACATACTAAAAATATCTGTTGAGTTTGTAATTAAATATCCTATTTCATAGATTTGGTATATAAAACATCTTTGTAATTTTAGGTTAAGTATAGTTAGTAAGAAAGTAATAGATCTGTAATTGTAATTTTATGTTAAATGTTAACAATGTGGTTTAAATAAATTAATTTAATATATACAATGTGTTTTATTATTTAACTATATTGAAATCTACACAGCGCCCCCTCGCAGTCTTTGTAGTTTTCAGAGGAGATGGCTACTTCCAAATATACTTTAGCCGCGCAACAATGAACATAATAACACAACACTTCTCAGCCGGCATTGCTGTCGTGAAATATACCGATCAACTTTTCCAATGAACCACAGACAACCACCAATACCTCTGACGTTTGTCGTCATTTTTTTTTACGCATGTACAATACTCTAAAATACACCTCACCCAAGATTCCTAGATTTTCTAAGTCACATGGTTTTTGACATATGACGTTTGACATTTGGCATTTGACAGCTGACAGATGACGTAATACCTTAAATTATAGCTGGCCCAAGATTCCTAACTTTTCCAAGTCACATGGTTTTGACGTATGATGTTTGACATTTGATCGCCGCCATTTTTTTAGCGCATGCGTAAGACCCTAAGATATATCTCATACACGTAACTCCAACTTTTCTAAGTCACATGGTCTTTGACATATGACGTTTGACATTTGACAGCTGCCATTTTTTTGCGCATGCGCAATACTCTAAAATAAACCTAAACCCAAGATTCCCAACTTTTAAATGACGTCAAGATTTCGAGATATAAAGCTCCTCAGCAGGTGGAGGATGCCAAACATCCCATCTCTCCCTACTTCTGGCTGACCCTAGGCAAATATTAGCTGTTCGGTAATATTCTTATCATAAATTACTGATATATTAACGGGTAATATAACGAGATATAGTAGGAGAAATTACCGCGGCAGAAAATATAACTTGTTTTTTTATTTCAAAATAAACCGGTATATCGATGTTTTGAAGAAAATTTTTAAATGTAGATAGATATCTGGACATATTCCACTCAAACATTTTCGGTATCCTTGATGATATTCTTTTAAATGAAGTAATGGAGATTTATATTCAACAAGATGGCACCCTACCCATAACGCTCTTCGAATAAGACAGTATTTCAATACTAACTTTATAAACCGTTAAAGTAACGGGGGAAGCTCCCCCCATAGGTGATCGATGGGGGCGCCAAATTTTCTCTTAAAGGGGCGTCAAATTGAAAATTAATTAAATCGCAATTACCCCAAAAAAAAGAAAACTATTAAAAAATAAATCTGCTTCCCATAAAAACGATATTTGCTATTCTGTAACGCGTTGTGAACCTTAAAGAGTCTAGTTATTTGTTGTATACAATGCCATTTTTTGCGTTTTGTTTTGTCTAGCGCCTCAGGAATCTCATAGCTTTGGCGGCGATGCTAAACAGGTGAGCTTTGATACACATATTAATAATGGAACCTTTGTCAGTACTGTACAGTCTTTTGACTTTCGGGAATATATTTATTTATCTTATAAGATTAACGAAAAAAAATTATTAGCTAACAGTAAATTATATTATTTTTATCAATATCTGTGTATTGGTTTTATATTTCATATTCACTGCGTGCTGTTAAAAGTGCATCAGTGCAAATACTAATACGTTCATTGTGTGTTGTGTATTAGTGATCGTTAGTTAAGAATATGCAGTTTTTTAATTAAACATATTTTTTTATAGAAAGAAAATAAAATGCATAAAATACAAAAATAGTACGGTCAGGTCCGAACTTATAATTAATATTTGTAACCATGTATAAAAGTTAACAAATATCAAATTAAAACTAACTACCAGTGGCGGCCGGTCTTAAGGGGCACAGGGGAACGTGCCCACCCTCTTCACTGCTCACGCTCTTTTCAAATATTATTTAATTCATCTAATATTTTTTGTAATATTTATTTTCATTCAAGTTTATGTCTATTGCCATGAAGTATACTCAAAAGTTACTTCCTACACGACACCTGCGAGGATCGAGCATTAACGCACTCAAAACTAATTTCCGGGGAACACTCGAATTTTGCTCTTTCAAGCCCATAATCGCGAAGGATCGCACATCCTCGGCGTTCGCAATTTTTTAGCCACGAATGATGGGCACAAATTTGCGTGTCTCCAACTAGTGTAAAAAGCGGTTTTGACTTTTGTGGTTTGCGCGCGGAAATGTACGATAATAATTTTATGAAGTTTAATTATTGGTGAATGTTTAAGTATTTCTGATAATGGAATCCGAAATAAATTCGGTTCGCTACCTCTTAGAGAACGTTTTGAACAGAAAGTTTTTAGTTAAACAGATTGGTCGATCTACTCCTTGATTTAGATATAAAGTATTCAAGTTCAAGTAAAACTAGAACATATAATAGAGTGTTCAACAAAAATATTTACGATAAATATAAGTGGATTTGTGGTTGTCCGGTCACAAATAAATTTGTGTGTATATTGTTTAGAAACGAAATTACAGCTTGGACTCGAAACGGTGTGGATGATTTAAAACATATAGCAGACAGAGCAAAAAAACATGAAAAATTCGGTTTCCCATCTTAAATCATACATGGACTTTAGTGTTTTGGGGAAAACAAACATACGAGAACAATTAGACAGTGCATACGTTGCGGGAAAAATTGAAGCAAAATGAACAGGTACAAAAAAATAGACATATTTTGCAAAGACTGGATTATGTGCATAAAGTTTTGTGGTGCATTTGAATTAGCGCTTAGAGGACATGACGAGAAACAATCTTCGAATAATCCAGGTATTTTTATGTTGGGGTTAATAAACTTTGCTGCTGAATTAGACTCCATCCTTGGTATACATATAAAAGAACGGAAAGTTTTTAAAGGTACTTCAAAAACCGTACAAAATGAGTTGTTTGGACGCTATGCGCTGAGATTTATCGAATCGAATTATTAAAAGAAATAAAATTTGCAAACTTTGTGGCTTTAGAAGCTGACGAAAACAACTGATGCATCTAATCCAGCCAACAAATGGTTATTATAATTCGATGTGTCATTGATGGACAAGTATATGAACGTTTTTGGGCTTTTATTAAACCGGCTGGCTACTCGGCTGACGATTTGTCAAAGCTTAACGCTTTGGCTGAACTTGATGTCATTCTAAGTTCCCCTTCAGAAAAATCAAAACTGATAGCTCAAAGTTACGACGGCGCTGCAGTGATGAGCGGTAAAAACAATGGCGTTCAAGCGATCCTTAAAAAGTCATTTCCAAATGCTCATTTTATTCATTGCTATGCCCATCAATTTAACTTATTAATGGAGAAGGCAGCACAATGTCATAAAAAAAGTTAAAAATATTCTTTGCCAATTTGCAATCTGTTTTCAAGCTTCTTTTCAAGATCAGCAAAACGCACAGCAGTGCTTGATGAGGTAGTTAAACGAAGATATACCACGTGCTGCACCTACACGCTGGAATTTTAAAAAGTAGGACTGTTAATACTTTATTTGAATATAAAAATTCTTTCAAGGAGTGCTTGGAACAAATTTTAGATAATGATAGTATGGATTCCACAACACTTGGTGAAGCAAACGGACTTTTAAATCATCTAAATAGTGCAGTTTCTTTACTGGTTAAAATTCTTTCATTTCATTATGCCCTATGTTGAAATATTTTTTAATGAAGCACAAACCAGAGGTATTTACAGCGTACAAATTCAAAATGTGCAATTGAACAGTTTGAGAAACAAATTATCCGCATTAGATCAAATACTGATCACCTAGAACCTGAAGAGGAAGAAGAACTCAAGCCAGAAAAAGACAGAAGCACGCGTCTGCTGGTGAATCGCGACATGTTATTTCGAGAAGGAAGTGTGTGACAATATTTTAACTCAAATTAGAGACAGATTTGATTTTAAAGACCATTTAAGTGCAGCGAAACTATTTTTTTCTAAAAATTTTGAAAGTTAAGCAGAGGTGCTTTCCCCAAGAACATTTTGATTTAACAGAACGAAATCTTTATCCTATGCTTGACAGTGGTAAATTAAAAAAACTGAACTAACAGCCATTTACGACAGGGACGATATGTGCAGGATTGAAGGAGTTTTTGCCCCTTTAATGTTCTTATCCGACAATAATCTTAACAGCTGTGTTTTCAGAAACTTACAAACTCGCAGATATTATTTGTACAACACCAATGTCAACAAGTGAATGCGAAAGATGTTTTTCAACATTTAAATCGCATAAAAACTTTTTGAGAAATACGATGCTGCAAGACAGGCTTAATGCCCTAGCTGTTTTATCAATTGAAAAAAAATTTATAAAGTCAGGTATAACTTTGATAATAAAGTGACTGATTCGTTTTCTAATAAAAAGGACAGAAGAATGGACTTTACATTTAAATAAGGTAATATCATCACACTTTTTTCTATTATATTTTTTGTGCCCCCCCAATAATAAATCTCACGAGCCGCCACTGCTAACTACTCTTTCACTGTTTTTCTTATTTTTTGTACAACATTTTTGGTTTTTAAAAGGAAATTATTTCAGAATATTTAAAATTATTTAATATAATTATTTTATATAATTTTTTACTGCGTTTTATTGTGTAATATTAGACTTATATCATTTGTTTTAACATGGAAAAATTAGATGGCGGCTCTTTACGGTCTTCTGTTTTAAATCGAATAATATTTCAGAAGTTTTGTATTTTTACCATAAATCTTAATAAAACAAATAAAAAAACGACTATTTTTGATATATTTCAAAAAATTGGATGATACTTTTAGTGAACTTATTATCAAATTAATGATAAAAGATGGGCAAAGATAGTAGGAAGTGAGTTTAATTTCATTATTTATCATACTTAACGATTAATGTTTCGAAAATAAAACGTCGAAACTAACTCACTTTAAAATGTGTTCAGCTGTCCAGACTGATCGTGAAATCGGCGAGGGTCAAGTAAAGTAAAAAAGTTCCATGATTTAGATTGGCTGTTTGTGTTTTAGGGACATACAATATTGTGTAATTTATATCTTGCATAAAAGTATAATAAAATAGTGTCACGTCATGCAGGTAAGAAAAAAAATTGCTGGTAGTAGATTCCACCTGGGAATAACCGAACGAAGAAAGTGGGAAGACTTACTCTGCTGACAGCAGCCAAAGGAATTTGCTTGCGTGAACCCCTCGGCACAGAAGCCGTGAAAATATCCATAAAAAGCGACATATCCCCTTACAGCCCGTCGGTGGGTAGGAGAACAAAGCTTTTATGTAATGTGTACTCAGTATACTAAATTTAAAAATTAGGCTAGGGGCGCCAAAATCACCTCCCCCCTAATGAGAGAAGCGTTCGCTCCGGCCCTGGTTAGATAGGAACACATGGACCTATAAGGTGGCCACTACGATCCCCGGATCTAACACTGTCATATTTTTTTCTTTGAGGAGTGTTGATTTTTTTTATAATGTCATCTTAGCCCGACAATAACTCGATTAAAGAAATTTTAAGGCCTTTGCAGATAAAACCATTACACATCATCAATGCCTTGAAATACAGGGCGTTTTTGAGTTTTTGTCGATTTTACACGGGTCCTGTATATCGGTTATTATTGGAGACAGAAAAAAACTTTAAATAGCAATATTTTGTAATATTTACGTTGATTCAGCTAGTCTTTTCGAGTTATTACACACACTGTTAATAGAACACACTACATATTATTTTACCAGTTGACTACAAATTAAATTATCTTTTCAAGATAACGTAAATGACATAAACTATTTGTTGCAGAAACACATCTTGCAACCTGACAGCTATTTTTTTTCCATAGCCATAAGTAGGCAAACATTCTTTTTAAATCTAAATAAAATAAAATTCTAAATTCAAACGGTAAAGTTTCTATAGAATCGTGGCAACACAGCGGAATTTGTGAATAACATTCCTCTTTATCAGTCTAGCAATCTAAAATAAACAAACGAATTTGTTCCAAGCGCCGTGGGACTTTCCGGCAGTGACTTTCACGCTATTTTTTTTAAGACGCCAACAATTTAAGTTCTGATTGGATGGTAATGACGTAATGCATCAGTGGGATTTAATGTAGGTGATGCGTTACATTTTAGGTTTTTGCAGTCACATCCTTTCCTCGAGAGCTAGAAAAATAACCAATGAAGTGGATCTCGGAGATAAAAAAGCGACCACAGATTAAATTCAAGTAAGACTTTAAGTTTTGTCTGTAAATCATGGTCTGAAAGTTGTTCTTGTATTTCGGGTGAATTACCGAAATATTCTATTAAATAACTCGAGAATATCAGATTATCATGGTAGTACTAATTACAGCCTTTTTTTTTCTGTGACTAAATGACTAAATGAGAATATTAGATTCTCATGGTAGTATGAATAACTGCCTTTTTTCTGTAACTAAATAAAGTTATAAGTTGTTCAAGTATTACTCTGTCGAATTTAATTGGACATGTACGTAAGGTTCAAAAGTAAAGTACTTAAAAGAAAAAGACAGGACTGGCCTTCAAGTAAAAGTGTTGTAAGAAAAGGCGAGCAGTGAATAAAAAGGAAAAGTGAATGGTAGTTTTCCGGAAATTAGCAGAGAGTAAAGGTAATATTTAACCTTATTGATGAAATAGTGAGTCAACAGGGTTGTAAAAAATCTTTTTTTTTTTGTAAATAGCACAATCGAAGTTTGTAACGTGTCCTTATTCTTAAACATTCTCCTATCTCCTAATTTTTTTCGTTTTTATAAACTCTTATATTAAATATTTACCGCGAGAAAGCACTTGCACTTTCTTGAAAATTACTGTCAGAACACGCAGATTTACCGGTCTACATAAAGGGGAGGAACGCGGACGGGCGTCATTTCCTAGTTAAGATCTGTGCGCGCGAGCATTGTTTTTACGGCTAACTGAAAATTTTGATATTGTGTAAAATATAAAATATAGTTTTTTGAATATGTCGTTTCGAAGAAGTGGTAGAAAGAAATACCTTATCTGGCAGTTTTTCAAAGAAAAATCGGGGAAAGCGGAGGGAAAACCGGGATGTCGCGCTACATGTAAAAAATGTAATTTGGAAATGCAAGGATTGGTGGAGAGGATGAAAAAACACTGGGAAAAATGTAAAAATGTAAATAATGAAGACATCGATACTATCGATACTTATAGTAACTCGTCATTCTCGTCAACGTTATCACAATCACAATCAGTTTTAACCGTAAGTACCTTTTTATTATTTGTTAATTTTTAAAAATGGTGTTGAAATATTTTTCCAATTTTCCATGTTTGGAAATTTTTAAAAACTTATTTTTACAACAATGTGATCAATGTGTTGGTTCCTGGTGCACTTTATGTGTCACGGAATTTCACAATTTTTGAAAATGCTTTGGAATTGATACGTTTTTTTAACACTTAACACTATTTGCAACAAAAAATTCTTGGATGAACAATATTTTCTGAAAAAATACAATTTTTTTAAATTTTTTATCCAAGTAACTATTAAGGTATGTAACTATGACAACACAACACCTTTTATTTCTCAAAAAAAGTGGCTCATTCAACGATTTTTTATTTTTTGCTTTAAATTAAATCGATTCTATTTGATGGGCTCTATCAAACCAAACTAGAAAAATCATCTATCATCTATGGACAATTGAAGCCTCATATTGTTTTTTTTTTAATTGTAGGTACAACGTACTTCAAGCATAAATAAGTCACAAATTCAAACTGAACAAAACTTTCAGCAAACAAGTACGTCGCATTCAGTTTCCCCTTCAATCCCAGTAAACAAAAAAAGAAAAGAATGTAATACTGACAATACTGACATTACTGACACAACTTCTTCTGGATCTCTGATGTCTTTTGTTGTACGTACTAGTAAGCCTGCCAAAAATGAAATTGATAAGCAGATTGCCAGAGCCCTCTATGCAACTAATAGCAGTTTCATCTGCCTGGAGCAATCCGAAGTTAAGAAAGCTATAGCACTACTGCGACCTGGATATGTACCGCCCAGTCGAAACGATGTGTCAGGCAGACTGCTTGATCAAATATATACCGAAGAAAGAAGCAAATGCTTTAAGGGGTTGTCTAGAAGTAACGTTTGTCTTTCACTCGATGGATGGTCTAATGTGCATAATGAACCCATAGTATGTGCAACAGTTACTGCAGAAAATGGCTCCTCCTTTTTATTCGACACTGTAGATACAACTGGGCATCCACATACATCCGACTACCTAACAGAAATTGCAGCAACCCTTATAAACAAACTAAAAACCGAGTATAATTGTACAGTGAGTAGTTTCGTGACAGATAATGCAGCTAACATGTCTGCAATGCGCAATGAAATAAAGACATCTGATAAATTCAATGTAACAGCATATGGCTGTGCTACACATATACTAAATTTATTATGTAAAGATTTGGAAATCGTTGATATAAAAGAGCATGTAGTCCAAATCGTAAAGTACTTTAAGAACAATCTTTTTGCATCTGCAACATATGCCAAAGAAGGAGGCAAAAAACTAGTCATACCTAGTGATGTTCGATGGAACTCGCTTGCAGACTGCTTAGGCGTGTTGTTAAATTCATCAGATGGTATAGCGCTGAAATCTATCGTGACGTCACACTAGATTACCGCTAGTTTTATCCTTCTCCATATACTACTAAAACAACGGCCATCTTTCTTTAGCGCTTTTCCATCAATTAATTTAAAAACGGCTTGATGAAACAGAGATTAGTGCGCACGATTCATCGATGAATTTAACAACACGCCCCTTGCAAGTATTTACCGAATCATGGCCCATACTTTTTAGAATCAGTGAAGAACACAAAGAAAAGATTGACAGTACTATCAGGAAAAAGTTTCAAACATTCATTTAAAGAGAAGTGCTGAAGATTACCTCAAAATTCTTAAGCCAATTTCCATTGCCATAGATAGGTTGCAAAAGACCGACGCCACTATTTCAGATGTTGTAGAGCAATTTAAAATATTAGAAGATTACTTTGAAGAAACTAATCTGACATTACATCAACTGCAAAAATTTAAAAATCGATATAATATGTGTATAACCCCGTATCATTTGCTGGCATTTCTTATCGACCCAACGAAAACACAAAGTTTGACATATACTGAAAAAAATATTGCATTACAAACTGCAAAAGAACTGTATCCAGATAGTGGTTTATTACCACTAATCATCAAGTTTCTTGCCAAATCAGAGCCTTTTAACGATATTATGTTTCTAGATGATATCCTGAAAAGCGTAAAACCTATTGACTGGTGGAAATCACAACGAAACGCAGATATTGAAAAAGAACTTCCCATAATTACACAACTGCTCTGTGCAGCTGCTTCGTCTGCATCAGTAGAGAGGATATTCTCAACATTTGGTTTAGTGCACTCTAAACTACGCAATCGATTAGGTACTGAAAAAGCTGCCAAACTAGTGTTTCTTTACAAATATTACAATTAAATTTGTTTTTTGTTTTGAATATTTTCTGCAATAATACTTCTATCTATGTGTTCTTGTAATAAATTAATTTACTATACTAACGTAATTTATTTTTGTTTCGATTTTTCTTCATAACCCAAATTATTTTTTTTATAATTTTTATTTTTGATTTTAATCATGATTTAAATTTTAAAAAATCAAGTGATTTAAATCGTGATTAAAATCAATTGATTTAAATCCTTGCAACCCTGTGAGTCAAGAATTAATACCGGGAGTCCTCAAAACGGTAAATGACTTCTAAAGTTGATTTGAACAGATGAACTATTGTCTTTAGATAAAAGTTATGATGAAATCTTTCAACCTCTTGACAATTATATAGGACGATTCTAGTGAAAGAGTAAATTAAAAACCTTTTTCGTTCTTCCATGATTTTAAAGTAAATAAAATTGTAAATCAATTATTTGTCAAAGGGATAAATTTTAAATTTAAAAATTGTTAAAACGCCTAATTTACACATCGAAATAATTATAGTGTAGTAAACTGTAAATGCATAGTAAATAAACTTTGTATATTTATTCAATTTGTAGTGTCTCATTTAGTAATCGTTAATACACAGAGCATTCAAACCTGTATTCGCACCTCTGTGTTTCAGTTCTAGCCGGTAACAGAGTATGTCGTTAACTACTTATGGTGCTGAAGCATAAAGAATTACGTTTCCCATACACTCTTTTTAATTTAAATTCAAATTATTATTAAACTAAGTTTGCCTTTAAACTACATTATTTAAAACATAATAAATTGATTTAATATTTTTATAATTATTTAATAAAAAAAACCTAAAACTTCAGGTAAAGATGTGCTTTTTATTACTATCAACTGCAGCAAGTGATTTAACAAAGGATCCATAGTAGTATAAATAAATGATCTAAACGCCTAAAACTGTTAATATTTGGCTGTCTTCAGTACGGATATTTTTTTAAATACTTATCTGTCGCGTTTACAGAATTCTTTTTCCTTTGAATGTGATATTCAAACATATCGGCCTTCTAAAATATTCTTCTGATAACTTAAGATTTACCATTTATGGACCGGTATTATAAAAGTGCCGGAGTACCGATTCTGAAATCTTAAGTTTAAACATAGTTTTTACCGTAACTAGATGTTTATAAAATCGACATTTTAAAAAACTGAAGTTAAAACCACAGAAGTATATATAATCCGACATTGTAATACCTGGCCAATCACATTAAAGCCGTTTCGAATGGTGCCCCTGAAGTCACCGGCGCCTGTTTCACGGGGAAGGGCTAATCCATCCCGAACAAACAGGTGCTTAGGAAGGGTTCCCTGAATCCAAACAGAAGGCGGACAGAACCGCCTTTATAGGAAAAAGGGTTCCCTGGCTTTAAACAGAAAGCGGATAGGACCGTTTTCATAGGGTAAGGCCGGAGATGCGGCCTCAGAAAGAACATCTGATTCCTGTAACAAGGACCTGGTAGCTACCCACGTCACTAGACCGGGAGAGGAAGGCATGACGGATCTAATCGTCTGCTCGTCATACTTTCCACGAGACAGAGACACCCGAACACATTGTGCTCGTGTCCGGTAGCGACACGAGTAAGAGGAGACGTAAAAACTCTCTTCCAATCTTGTATCGTATTCATTAGAAGTCCGATCCTATTGGGAGAAATATAAAAAGGTGTGAGCCACAATAGACCGAGTGGTCGCAGTGGAGGGCGTAAAAAGTCCACTCACTTTAAACCTATCTACCTACTGTTTTTTTTTCTATTTACTTTTAAAAAATCTATCTTTTAGTTTAAAATCTTTAGTTTTAGCGGTACCGAAGTACCGATTCTGAAATCTTAAGTTTAAACATAGTTTTTACCGTAACTAGATGTTTATAAAATCGACATTTTAAAAAACTGAAGTTAAAACCACAGAAGTATATTATATAATCCGACATTATAATACCCGGCCAATCACATTAATTTCATATCTGATAATTCATTTTCTTAGCGTATAAAATCAAAGCCATCTTAGCATATTGTTTAAATGTGGTGTAAAATTTTTATTTTAACAAAAATAATCATAGGAGTTGACAAAATTAAAATTACAAAAAGGCATGTTTTAAAAGAACGATACTAAGACATACAAATACTAAGGACTCTACTTACAGAGTAAGAATTGGAGAATTTTGTTTTAATCTTTGGTGGCATAATTATCAAACTTTGGTACTTTTCATTTCTTTTTGGAGTTCAAAAAGAGATTTATGGAATTTTTTAAAGAATGTTTCAATAATTGCATTATATTGGACTTTATATTTACAAAGGGTCTTGATAAAAAAAAAACTTATTATAACCCCCTACATAGTTTTATTAGTTTTTGGATAATAAAAAAAACAAAACTGCAAAAATGGTATTTTTAGCATAGTTACATATAAAGTGTGAGGTATCACTGAAAAAGTAATTTAATTTGCAATCAACTGGTAAAATATTATATAGAGTAATCCATTAAAAAAAAAAAACAAAGTTTGTGTAATAACTAGTAAAGTTTAACTAACAGAAAAGAATCAGTATGCCACTGAAATCTACGTAAAAATCTACAAAAGACTGCCATTTAAAGTTTTTCTTTATCTCTAATAATAGCCAATATACAACGCCCTCGTAAAATCAACAAAAATTTAACGCCCTGTGTCTCCAAAATGAATCAAGCCTTAAAATTTTAACATATTTAAATTTGTTTTAAAATCCGTCCCAAGAATGTACAAACAGAATAATTGCTCTATCTCTTACGGTTTTTTCAATATCCCGTAAATACAACCAAAATGCGCCACCTTGTACATTCATGAATATATACAATGTTTATGATTTAATTCTCACTTACATGCTCCTAAATTTAATAGTATACTTGCTGGAACAAGCTGTTTAAACAATCAATTATTTTTTTAGGTAATATACTATTCACATTAATCTTAATTAATTGGTACTGTGCAAAAAATTATGATCTACAGGCCAGCATTTCTATAATAGAAAAATAGCTTGCTTTTTACTACACAGCAGTGTAGATATATGTCTTTTAGTAACCCTTTGTAGGTACACAATAAAGGTTTTTAATAAAATAAATTTTAATAGCAATAAAACAAGTAATTTACACCATATTATTACATCATATGTTAGAAATATTTAGTCATTCCAGGCTTCATCATCTGTTGAAGCTCCACTCTCTAGGTCACTTTTAATTGCAGGGGGAGGAATCATGGATGACATTCTAGCCAGGGTAGAGTCTGGAGTAACTTTATTAGCAATGCCTTGTTCAGCATTCTTAGCTCCAGAAATTCCTTTTCTTCTCATCATTAATTTGGAGTGTAAATCTGCCATTAAATCTCCAGAAGATGCGCTTTTACTTGATGTAGTTTTGGATTGACTGGTCTTCTTGAGATTGGCCTTCTGTGAGCCGCCTGCCTTTCTAATGGCATCCATCAAGCTGGCTCTGGGATCATTTTGTGGAGGAGAGATAATAGGAGGTGAAGGCGGTTTTTCTGTCAATGAGGTACCGGAATCGACAGTAGTGTCTAAAAATTTTAATATTTAGATTCAGAGTTACTCATGAAGTATTAGTAAAGTGTAAGTGGTAATTATATGATATATTAAAATTTAATACACATTTTAGTACTTAGTAAATGTTTATTTTAGTTATTCCCTAAATTTAAAATATAATACAAAATTGAACAAACTAGTTCATTGCAATAACCTAAATATGTTAAATTTAAAAAATAATGAGCTTCTCTAGGCAATTTTCATCAGATTATTGCATATATCCTGAATCTTTAAAAAATAACCACAATCTAAGGTACTGTAAAAAGCAGTATCTGTTTTGGTACTTGGACGTGTTGACAGAACTCGGAAAATGGCTTAAATATCTAAGAACCTGGCACCCACGATACCTATTATTTAGGGTTCATACAAACCATAGTTGGCTGTGTAACTGTGTAAAAGCATTTATAAATTAATGTAAATTCAACCGGATATAACCACTTCGCTTTATCGACGAATCCGGCAATAACGACAAAACCATTTTGTTATTGATTTTTTGCTCCGGTTATTAAGAAAAATATTGACCGTTGAGGTGCAAAAATTTACAAAAGATGGGAAATCTCCGGACGTTGTTTGCGTATGCACGTATGCGCATGTGTAGCATCAATACCTGTTAATTTAAATCATATATGGATACCAATGCTTGATATTGCAATGATTTCAGGTAAACTTAAAATCAATTAAAACAAACCCATTTTTTTGACTTTTAAAAAATTATAAATATACCAGTCAAACAAACTATTAGCTCTTTACCTTTCCTTAAAATTTCCTAATTTTATTAACAAAAATTCTTACAAATTGAGTTTTAATTTCTATTTTGTGTTTCCTTTAATTTCATCTTAATAACGGTGGCCGACTTTTCACCGAAACGTAAATAAGTTTATTAAATTTTTTAAGTGTTTTTTTCTTTTTTCTGTTTCGGAATCATAGGGGTCAATAAGACTAATACCCGGTTGCAGAAAGCATGATTAGTACTTTGAATGTTTAACGAAATGTAGATTTTGACTGGGTTCCAACCAATGACTGACATAAGTGTTAAACATTCCCATTCTGCAACCCGGGGTAAGAAACTATACCCTGGGTCCAGGACTAGGTCCCATTCTTTAGAAAGTAACCCAATGAGAATATATTAAATCATGAATTCGCCACAAAACTATAAAACATCTTTACTGTCCAAGGAGTTACCCATTTTAATATATTTAACTATTTCCTAGCAGCTTCTACAGCAGCCTGTATAGTTAAAGTTCACAAACTCTATTTCTTTTATTTACTTTAATAAATAAATTATGTTGATGTATAGATTTTTTAAAACAGTAGAGTCTAATGGGCATCCATTTTAAAGTCCTAAGATATTTATTACTATTTTTTAAAATTTGCTGTTATATACATATGTAATTACTATTGTACCAATTTAAATTTTAAAATTAAATAACCTTTATAATAATTACGAAAAAAATTATATAAATATATAGAAACAAGACTTTTAATCCATAACATTCTCTAAAAATTAATAACCCCTTTACTTTCTACATGAAAAATTGTTTTTTAAAATGTTTTAATTATGAAAAAAAAAACAATCAATATTATTCAAATATTTCTTAAGAAGTATACCTGGTAATATTACAGGCCCAGAACTGTAATCACTGTTTTCAAAAGTAGGCTCCCGAGGCAATTCATTCTTTATTTGGGTCTTTTGCACAGGTGGCTCAGGTATTTCTTCAGGTGGTAAAGGTAGTTGAAGAGAAATTTCTGGTGTTGTTTTAATTTCTGAAACGCTTGGTAATTGTAGAGACACAGAAGGTGGAGTCTGATTTATTGCTGATGGGGCTATACTAGATCCAACATCTATCTCATATCTTAAATCATCAGCAATGCCTGGTAAGTCTGGTAAATCTAATGGCACATCTAAAGCAGGCAATTCTTCTATCTTTGGAGTATAAAAATAACTATCTTTGTTTGTATGTTGCAAAGAAGAACGCTGGCTAATCGAGTATGGAGCGGCACCCAGCTCTGAAGCATTGTTATATTCTGTAGTTCTTATAGCTTCGGGGGCTTTGAGAGAATCCGTAAGTGTAAAATCTGTATACAAATTTTTACCTGAATTAAATAGCAACAGGTCATTAACCCACTTTGTATCACCAGGCACATCTCCAAGTCCTTCAGATATGTTATTACTTTTCTGAGCAGGCAGTTTAACATGATAAAACTGCAACTTAGTTAAAGGTTCATATGTGGATAAATATTTTGTATGTTGAACCTCATGCCTTTTAAGTTTTATCTCGGGAATATCTTTAAAAATTGAAATATAGTCTTTATTGACTTCCACTGCAGGATACTTGCTACTCGAAAAAACTGTTTTTGCTTTTTTATCCCCTTTTAATAATTCTATTTTTGAAGACACAGCATCTACTCGTTTTGAGATACTAGATAATTTGTCACTGTTTACTTGAATTCTTTGATTAACTTGCAAAAATATGTCTTGTGTAACTGCGTTTAAGTGATCAAGAATGTCTACAATTTGGACGATAGTTTCTTCTTTGCTTAAATTTTGAGGAATGGTTGGTATTGTATATTGTGAATTCATGTTATTAGAAATAAAACTGTAACCAAACCAAACATCCCAAACAAAATTAAAGTGTGGTTATGTTTTATGTTGATTTGACGTTTTTCCTTTATCAAAGGATTCTAGAGGTAAGGATCACCATCTCTGTGTTACAAAAATGGTCCTAAAATTGCAGTAAATTAAGATCAGAGCCGGATTTAACTTTTTCCGCCCATAGGCTGATAAATTTTTGCCGCCCTAATATGTCAATATTTTTTGGATATCAGAACGAAGAATGTAAACTTTACTAT
>JAHBCN010000601.1:283509-302923 GCA_019359885.1 Listronotus oregonensis
CCCACCAGTTTAGTGCCCAATGAAGAGCAATTGGTAAAAGGTGTAAACTACCCGAAGGATCGCTTGGGAGCTGTCTAAGGAGTCGGTAATACCTACCAGCATTTACCTACTAGAAGCAGCATTGCCACTTAGTTGTGCAAATAAGTGGCAGGGAGAAAAGAAAAGTTTTACAATATAATTATATTGTGACCAGTGGCGTATACTAGGGGACCAAAGGGGCAAGGCCCCACTTTTTTTGCAACATAGTAAATGATTTTGGGAGATAATTTAATTGCCTCTACATTATTCTATTAAATTAACAATTTTTGTAGTCAGTATATGACACTGATTGTTACAGACATGGTCTTTTTTATATGACGAAAAAAATAACTGAAGTACCAACCTTCTGAAATGCAAAAAAAATCTTAATCATAAAAATGTATTATTCTAATGTGTTTATATTTAAAATATCTAGGCCATTAAAAATTACCCATTTAATTTCGAAAAAGCTTTGTAGGTTTAGCATTTTTACACTATTACCAAACAAAAAATATGTTAAAATTTATTGTAAATTTGTGTATCCCTGGGATTATTAGTCAAATAAAAAATATAGGGTAATATGAAAATGCTCTGTACTTTTAACCTAAATTGATATTTGGTATTAAATGGGGGGGTTAATTTTTAATATTTAAAAATGGCCTACTTTACTTACATGAGAACTCACGAAAAATGATCTCCCAATAACATCTGACAATTTTAATATATTATCTTCCAACCGAAACGCCGCTCTACCATTTCTTCCTGCAGTTATTTTACCCAACATTCCATATTCTCTTTGTCCAGTATGGCCTTCGGGATTAAATACTTTTCCTACATGTTCATAACCTAAATATATAATAAAATAAACAAAATGATCTGATGAGTCTTGCCTACTTACTTTAAATGCAATTTTTTTAAATAAAAATGCACAAAAAAACGGCCCAGGTGGCTTGTAAAAAATATAAGACAATGCTTCTAGAACTATCTTGTCAAATACTCATTTCCTAATATTATTATGGGTACAGATTTTCTAATTGCAACCCTTTTCAGCATCAGAATTATGATTTAAATACAAGATCAAAAAATATCATACATATTCCTTAAATAAACTTAAAAATGGCTGGTGTCTTTATGTATCCTAAGATGTGTTGTTATTTAATAGTGGGCCAGAAAGAGTAATTATATTAGATTCTAAAAGATTTAGGAATTTCATTAAAAAACAATGAAGATAACATAACTCTTTTTCTCATTGGGATTTTAATTATTAAATCTTCAAAAAATTATGTTAGAATAATAATATTATTCGGGCCAAGGATTGGAATGTATAGACTGTGATTGTATTTTCTTATTTTGTATTTCTTATATCCTTAAAATTATGTAAAAATAAAGTAAAAAGCCTACTGGTCGATAAAGCATACTAGACCTGCTGGAGAACTACACTTTTTGATTGTTTTTAACTGGCATAGTTTGTTTTGTAAATGTATTTTTTTTGTTTTCTTTTATTTGAATTGACGCTAATATTTTTATGTTCCTGTTAGTGAGCTGTTTTATATTTTGCAAAATTTTTAATATTAATTAAAAGTTTAATTTGTAAATGTTGTTTTTCTATTTGTTTAGTCTTTCATTGTCTTTGAAGTAAATAAAATAAAATTATTAGATTCCTTATTGATAATAACAAATTTAATGTTTCCAACTATGCCTAATTATGGCAGTTAGCCTGATGGAAGCTTAAAAGTGAACACTCATGTACAAACAATATAAATAGGTTACAAATCAGTTCCTGTTTGACCTCCGATCAGTGAAGTGCTCGCGGTAAAATAACTACATAGTTTTTTCCGGGAAGGCGGCTGAAGGTGCTGTATCAACAGCTTTTACCATCGGGGATCAAGGAGAAACTCAAGCCAAACGATGGAGTCCTTCTTCTGGGGCAAAGCGCTGGGAACAAAGATATCCTATACCTGTTCCTTTCTGAGGGCCCCACGCACGAGGAATTTTCCTAATGGCGGAAGATGGTTGCGCGCTCAGCAGAGAGGGGCAGTACTGACAGAAAACGGTTATGCGTGATACCAGAGGCAGTCCTTGGTCGGACCGCCATTGTTTGTGCCCTGCATCGATAATTTTTTTGCCAAGTATTCAAGTTTTGGAAAAGTTCGAATTTCTGGGGGTTACAGAGCCCGACGATCCAGAAGTTCTACCTACAAAGTTCGGAAAGCTCACGTTGACAACAACGTGTGTCTGGAACGGGAGAGCTGCCAAACTGCCTTAAAGCCATAAGCAGCGCCATAAACAGAGCAGTATCCAGTATCCAGGTTACAAATCCATGGGATCTTTAAGGGTTATAAATACAGTTTGTATATAGAAAAAAATTACTCTTAAATGTATTTTCACTTTGATATCATTGTTAAATTAATGGTCTTTTAGTGTTAAATTTTATAATCTTTGTTAACAATATTTTTTTCTTATAACAATACATTTTTCTAAATTTAGGATATTTTTTGGTACCACTGTTGGAGAAGATAAATGATTGTTAACTTAAGTTTTTAATTTTGTTTGGATTCAAAAAGTTCTCTTAATGTAAAAAATGTCTTATGAAATAAAAAGTGTCCTAAAAAACTGTGTCTTTTACCGCGTCGAAATTAATACAAGAGTTTTTCAAAATATAAGTTTTATTAGGGACTGAAAATGCCATTTAGAAAAATATTTTAAAACATTATGGCAAAAATGTTATTTATTTTTTTATCAGTTATCAATTCTTCAAAATTGTAAATAGTTTTTGTATGCAGTAAAATGTTGCACTTTTAGAACTCTCAATTTTATAAAATTCTATACCTGCAGCAAGATCGAAAATGTCAGGTCACTATAATGAGACATGATAAGCATTATTAATTTTACTGAGAATTTAAAAAAGAGATTAGAAAATTTATGTTTTGGTTCACTAGAAGAACAGACGTAAAATATTTTAACCTGCGCAGGCGACCGGAGCAAGATCACAAATCAATTCTTATGAATGATAAACTGCGTGTTTGCATGTTTTCCGGTCGGCTGCGACCTGCATGGCCGGCATTAAATATACAAAGAAACATTTTCTAAAATGGAGGACTGTTGGCAACAATACAAGAATCTGTTAGGTAAAAATTGACCAATTATCATGACCTTAGTCTGATTGCTTTAGTACATTTTATAAGATAATAAAAGCCTTGGCAGCGTTAAAACACGGCTTCTAGTCAGATTACCGAAGATAACATCAGGCGAAGTTAGTAGACTTACTTGTTTTATTACAAACAAATGAAAGATCTGCTGTGTATCTCTTGTAACACAACCCGTACTGTCTTTCATGGAAGAAGTTAGGTTTGTCAAAATAAAATTTATTACATACCAGAAATATCTCCATATTCATATACTTCAATGTTATATTCCCCAGGACTTAAACCATCAATTGTACCATCAATAATACAAGTATTTGGAGTTGCTTGTACAAAACGTACTACACCTTGTGTTTTATAGGCTCCAGGTTCTAAGATACAGACACCTGCAATGCTGCCTTCATATCCTAAAATAATAAATTTTAAAAGAATGATTAATAATAAGTTTATTCTAAACCAACAAACAATTAATAATAAACATGAGGTTTATCAAAATATCTTAATAAAGAAACCTCTCAGTTGGGACAAAAACAACAGAGGAGTAAACTGTATAAAGTGTAAATAACAATTATTTAAACACAATTAAAGTTTTGGTTTTATATTTATGGAATTATAGAAATGTAATATTCTTTAAAAATTTCATCTGGTTGGTATCAGTCAGAGATTCAGTCTGACTGAGACTTTACTGTGTTTTTTGGTACTAATTAAGAAAACAAGTTTACTAATCTTTAAGAAGCTACTATTTAAAATCAACAGTAGTATGGGCAATATGTAAAGATTCCTGCTTGGATAACATTCTTTAAATATTAATCATAATTGATAATCACCCTGCATAGAAAATGATCATTTATATAAAACCAAAAAACATTATATAACAATCATAAAAATGAAAAAAATTTTATTCTCTATTTTTATAACAATAAAGTTGAAAATGTATGTTTATTATATGATTTAAAATGAATATATAAATAACTATTTTATAATGGCTTTTAATACATTTTTCCAAAATTATAAAAAAAATCAAAAAATTAATTTTTTTTAAAATGTTTTTTGTAATTTAGAAAACTATGTTGCCATCCTTTACTTCTATTTTGATATTAAGGTAGTTCACGATGTATAATTAGTCTTTATATGATTCAGAATGGATAGATACATAAATATTGTAAATTGGCTTTTTTATGTTTTTCCAAAATTCCAAAAAAAACCAAATTTTTTCCTTTTTTTGAAAAAGTTTTTGTAATTTTAAAAAATATATTACTGGTTCCCTTTAAAATACCATAAAAGTATATGATTTACCTTGTAGTACAAATGGAACTAGTTACACAAAAAAATTGAATAATATTCTGCTTTACAAAAATACATTAAAATGTAAATTCTCTTTAAAAAGAGAAGTCACTCGACGAAACATGAACAGACCTTGAGCCATCTTAATGGGCGCACTGTTGTTGCTGGCACTACTGGCATGCTTTCAGATTCTTTTAAAGATTTTGTTGGTACGATTACTTTAATTTAGTTAACTATTTTTACATTATTTCAAAATTAAAAGCTTTAATTTGCTTGTAACATGAAGATGGATATATGAGTTCTGGTGAAGAAGATTTTATTTTTTTATTAGGTAATTTTATTACATGTAGTAATTAATTTTATTTTTTTATTATTTGAATAAAACGGAAATACAAAAAATTATAAAATGTTTGTTGAGTTGTAAAAATTCTTATTTTATATTACATATATCCTTAAACGTAGACACATAAACTTACTATTGAATAATATCTAGGATTTTTTATACAGATTTTAAGATCTTTAGTTATATTAAAAATATCCTTACTTAATCATAAAATGTAATAAATTTATTATTTAATATCCTTTTCCAACATAAAAATAATTTGTCAGGTTGATTTTACCCACACCAGAATCAGCAATGTTTTATTAATTTATTCAACAAATTTTTCAGTTTTTTTTAGTTTAGTTTTTTATAAAGATAAATGTTAAGACAAATGGTATACCGACTTTGTAAGTTTTAGTTGTTAGCTGAATATTTATACAAGATCATGTAAAAATAAAAAATATATATATAATACAAAATTAATTTTTGACGTTTTTTGCAATATTTATGTCCTAATGTACAGAATTGTTAAATAAATAAATAAAAAACATGTTTACTTTACATGTCTATCCTTCTCCCACAGTTGGTATCCGTAAAAGTGCACATAAAATTGATGCATTATATTTGTAGAAAATGGGTTAATAACTTACAATTATGAAAAAGACAATTTGTTGGTAATTTTATATACCTACTCATGAATTTAACATATTGGTTGGGGGACTCACTGGTTGATAAGTCAATTTTGTGGGACACATATTTTTCTATTATTTGATTTAATTATCTGTTCATTACACCACAAAAGGTATGGTTCGTAATAAATTTCTAATGCATTATCAATTTAGGGACACTTGAAGCGGGGCGACATGGCACTCATCTTATTTTTGGACCTTTCAAAAGCTTTTGACTGCTTAGGCAGAAATTTGCTACTTCGAAAATTACAGCTTTATGGAATTAGAGGACATGCCCTTGAGTGGTTTAAATCATACTTAAATGATAGGATAGAAAAAAACCTCAGGGGGAGTAAAATAATTTATAAGGATTTGGGTATTTTTTTTTTGTTCCCAAAGTCAACAAAAAATTTTTTGGAAAAAAATTTTAGTAGGGCCTTAGAGAAGTATATTGCAATTTTGAGAACCAATATTAAATAAAACTCTAAACCAGCATTTTTTCAATTAAAAATAATAATTTAACTCTCAGTACTAACACCAAATTTCTGGGTATTTAATCTATATAAATGGGGGTTTTTGATTGGGTCAAGGGCCATATTTGAAAAAAATAAATAACAAAAAAGTTTTTTAAACCAAATTTGCTTTTTGAAAAAATAAAATTTTAAAACAAAATATTGGGGAATAAAGGAGGCAGCTTGTCGAACCCTTTGAAAAAATTTTAAAAATTTTGAGGGAAACATTTTCAAAATAGGAAATAATTTTTTGGGAGCATCAAATTTCTAAAGGGCCCTTAAAAAAACAAATTTTATTGGAACTTCTTAAAGGGTGCATCATTGTATATTCTTTAAAATTCCTTATGTTCAACCATAAAGGGGTTTTTAAGGAATAAAAAATACTTTTATTTGGTTTAATATATGAAAAATTTTTTATTTGTGTTTTTAAAAGGGGAAAAATCTGAATTATATAAAATTTTTTTAAAAATGGACAAAGTAATATTTGTTATCCAATACATCGATTAACATTAACAGAAAAAAGTCCCTATACTACATGGTAATTAAACTTTTCAATAAATTGGATACAAACATAAGAACCCTAACCATGAGAAAAGTATTTAAAAAGAAACTAAAAACGTTATTGATCCATTTCGAAGCCTTATAGTTTGGAAAAGTATTTGAGTGTGTGATTCTAATATTTTAAAATTGTACAGTTTTAGTTTTAGTGTGTTATCATCTTTAGGATTATTTTTTAATTTTTTTTTGACACCATTTCATTTCATGTTTTGTCTGTACATTACATATTTTTGTATTGATTTAATGTAAATTGAAATAGAGTTTAAACAAACAAACAAATAAACAATTCGACATGTTAGGCAGCTGAATGCTTAAAAATGCCAAACATTTTCGTAAAAAAAAAGTTGTGGACAATTAAAAGGGAAAGGGTTTTCGCAAAGTCTCAACTGGTTGGCAATCATTTTTTCTTTTTGGTTGGTATCCAGCTCGGTATTCAGTTTTACCTACCTTTAATTGCAACTGGTCGTCCAGTTGACTCCAACTTGTGTTGGAGATCCAGGGTAAAACAGGTGCTTTCAACTACCACAGAACCACTTTTAAGGTCTATATCAATGTTTTTGACTCCATCCACTTGCTCTAAACTCTTTTTTACTGCTTTTACACAAGCTTCCATGTCATTTGGACTAAAAATTCAATTTTTGTTGACGTCATTTTGAAAATACACAACCTGACAATGCAAATTATATGGAAATAAAAAATTATAAATAAGATATCTCGCAAATACTTATAGAAGTGAAAAACAAATATTTTGAAAACATAACCACACCACAAATAATATTTTAAAATCGAGGCTTTTCAAAAATCGAACTGTAGACAGATACAAGGCCAGAACACGAAGGATAGATACCCAGGAGAACGAACGGTATGGGCAGAGACAAACAACGTATGGGCTATATAACGGAGTCTCCATTGCCCATCCATTTCCGACGATTTTCATTACGAAAATTTTTATTGTCAGAACATGTTTGGCCGCCACGGAAACCTGACCAATCCTTTTCGGAAAAAATCGCATCCAATGGATGGGCAATACTTTTATACTGTGACCTTATTAAATATAAAGCCGGAGTCTCAAGCATCCGATTTCCGACGATCCGATCATCCGAAGGTATTTTGATTGGTCAGAACATTGTGGCGCCACATGTTCTGACCAATCAAAATACTTTCGGATGATCGGATCGTCGGAAATCGGATGCTTGAGACTCCATCTACAAAGTAACGAGTTGGGAGCGATTTTCAGGCATGCTGCCATTTCTCCCCAATTCACCCCCCGGACACACCCACAGAGCCACCCCTGAGCACACCCGGGTAATTCTAATACCAAAATCGAGTTCAGCAGCCTCGAAAAACCCCCGATTAACGAGTTTGGAGCGATTTTCAGGCACGCTGCAATTTCTCCCCCAATTCACCTCCCGGACACCCCCACAGAGCCACCTCCGAGCACACCCGGGTAGTTCTAATGCCAGAATCCAGTTCGGCAGCCCCGAAAACCTCCCGAGTAACGATTTCTGAGCGATTTTTCCGAGTTTGCAGTCGTTCTCTCTAATGGTGCAAGTAATGATGCAATTGTAAAATGCATTTTCCGGCCCAGAAGGCATTTTTCAAAAAAGGCATGAACCAGACTTCCTAGAGTCGTTTTCTGGGACCTTCCTGAACACAACGCAGAAAACCGCATCTCGATATCTGCTGGCTCAAAATATTTCCGCTATTTGGGCGATTTTGATGTAAATGCCCTGGACTACTGGATTATATTTATTTTCTTTGGTAATTGTCTCGAAAAGTTGTCTCCTCTCGATTTTGACCAAATTTGGTATACGGGGGTCTTTTGGGGCGCTGATTTATATCTGAAAAATATTTTTCGGCAACGTTTCGTTTTCGAGATATTCTTCATCAAATGTTGAAAATCAAACTAACTTTATTTACACTATTCCTTCTTCTTTTTGCACAGAATTCTTGATTTTTACACTAAATTAACAACATCTTTTAAAAACTTGTTTTTATATTTATTTTACACCTTTTTTTCTATTTAATTGAAAACCCTTTCCACTTTTACAGGCAACCATGTACACACAATGGATTTTATAAGCAAATATGGCCGCTGCCTTTGAACTTGAAAGTTTGCTATTAATGGAAAAAGGTGAAAATAAATAAAAATAAATTTTAAAAGGTTTTATAAAATATGGTGTGCCACTTTAGTGTATAAATCAAAATTTTACAAAAAAGGGAAATATAGTGAAAATAAGGTTAGTTTAATTTTCAACTTTGATATGAATATTTTTAAAAGGGTTACCAAAAACATTTTCAGATTCGTATTATTTAAATTTGGTCAAAATCGGGAGAAGGCAATTTTCAGAAAATTACCTTTTCTTTGCCATTAAACTGTAATTCGTTATTTACCTTTTTACCCTTACCTGTTCCGGTACTGTTAGTACGGGCGTCAAATGGGGTTTCGTGGCTGATTAAGGTCTTTCCAAACAAGTGATATTTCTTATGTAAGGCGTGTTGTTTTATTCATAAATGAACCGTCCTCACTAATCGCTGTTCCATTGGCCGTTTTAAATTCATAGATAGAGAAACGCTGAAGAAAGATGTGTCATTGTTTTATTCATCCAACAAGTCAACTGTTTAAGTGTGGTCATCAAAGCCATCGACTAAGAACCACGACGAATGTTATAGATTTCATTCAGCTGTGAAAATTTGTGACTAACAATAAGATTTTTTGTTTGATTGTAAATTGCGGTCCTCAAATGAACCGATTATAAATAACGAAAATAACATTATATTATCGAATGTAAATTTTGAGGTTATAAAACATTGGTAAAACTTAAAAAGTTTCTAAAAACACTTCTGTTTCGACTTTCACCAAGTGAAGTCACGTGTTTGGAAGCTCCAGCTTTTTCGTGGAAAGCGACCGCAGTGGCGCGGAAAACCGTTTTTTTTGCTCGTGAAAATCGAAGGGAATTCCCCGCCAGTTATACGGGTTCTTCTTCTGGGGCTAAACGCTGTGACGGTTGAGGCCTACATTTTCCGTCGTTTTTACTTTAGTGTCATGCACGAGCTGTCTTTTTAATGGCGGAGGAATGGTTGCGCTCACGGCGTGAGACGTCAGACTGACACAAACTGGTTTTACGCAATACCAGTAGCAGTCCTTGTCGGATACCGTTAATTGTGCCTTGCATCGATTAGAACAAAATTTGAAAAGTTTAAGTTTGGAAAATTTGGAATTTTGGGGGTTACAGAACCCGACTATCCAGAAGTTAACTACAAAGCCTGGGAGAGCTTCGTTGACAACAACGTGAGTCTGGTTAGTCTTAAGAGCTGGCAAATTGAATTGGGGTGGGTTTAAAAGCGCTCTTGAAGAAATGACGCTTGCATTGAATAATGATAGTTCACATTATAGGACTATATTCAGGTTCAGGAGAATCCGAAAAGGCAGTTTCACTATGGAGGTCGCTGAGAAGAAAGGAAGATCAAGACCGTCAGTAACATTACTGGGGTGATGAAAATGCTTGAGGGCTTCAGTGACATACCTGCAGATAGAGGAGATCTTACATCTTAATGCACAAGCAATTCTTTCGATTTGGGCGTCATCTACACGTAAAAAAAAGTTATTTTTTTTGGGTGACACTGAGTCCGCCGGAAGAGCAGATCACTCGTCGTGTGACTTGGTGCTGAAAGATGATGAAAATAGCTCTGTTTGTTATTCAAAAAATAATTTACACTGATTGTACACAGCCAGTCCCAAATTCCCCTTTGATTAAAGCACTTTACTTACAAAAGTTTAAAATTATATTTGATAAAGGACAATCTTAGTATGGCAGTATGTGAAGCGGTTTTTTGACAGGTGTTAAGACCCCTATTACGATGTACCGATAAGGCTCAAAACAATGTTTAGGTCCTCGATTATGAAAACACATGTGAACGCACCCGTATCTGTCAGGAACAATTAATATAGCAGTATTTTTCAAATCGAGCAGAAATGTACAGCTTATCCTTTTAAATACACAAAAAGGTAGTCACGGCTACACTTTAGGTCTGTTTGTTTTTAATATTTTATGCTTTTTCTACCAATCACATGTAGTCCTAAAGTATACACTTTCTATAAGAGCGCTTACGTAAAAAAAAATGTAAAATAGTGTAAATATTTCTGAATAACAAACAGACCTTTTATAAGTGATATATACATATATATATATATATATATATATATATATATATATATATATATATATATATATATATATATATATATATATATATATATATATATATATATATATATATATATATATATATATATATATATATATATATATATATATACTTTTAAACAGCGTGCAAGAGAGGGAAAAAACACAGTATAACTTTTCCCTTATGCTTCAATGTGCTGATTGGTGGTAGAAGGGGTATACACGATTGGCAATTCAAAGCGCATGCCAGTTTTATTGCAATAGAGTATTTTATCCCCTAAAAATCTCTGCATGAAGAAATTGGTTTCCACCTTATAATAATTGCTCTGCGTGCTGACTGGTCCCCCCTTTTTCACGTCCGGGTATTATCCAAGGTTCGATTAATCTAATTCGGAACGTTAAACGTTTAGAAATTATCCGATGTTCTGTTGCCAGAAATTTTCATGTTTCGTAGTTTCGTGATTTTATTTTTCGATAAAATTCGTTTCGGGCTTCTGTTTCTAAAAAATTTCCTTTCTTTTAATTTAAAAAACATTTTTTTATTATAATGGAGCAGGATGAGCATGGCTTAAAAAGGAGAAGTATTAAAACTAAAATATTTAGGCAAACGTTTTTCGTCTATTCTTTTAAAGGGGAAAGATGAGGTTAAACTTACACCCCACTAGCAAGACCTCAAACTTATGCCCTGATATCCCCAAAAAAAAATTTCCCAGAAGTCAGTACCCGTTACGTGATGTGAAGGGGGTTACAGCTTCTGACAGTGATGGACTGACACAGGCCCCCCAAAAGTAAGAAACCAAAAAAAAAACAAACCCACTCCAAAGCCATTACAAAGTAACAGGATAGAGTAAAAAATATGTATATGGAGCACAAGAGCTCAAAAAGATGTCTTGGGTAAAAAGTTTTTTTAAAAATTGATATATTCTTTTTTTAAAATTTTAAATTTGAACATTGTTTGGTTTGTTTGGGAAGCAGTTGCTTTCTGCTTTTACATTAATGAAATGTCCCTTTATTACTTTATGTAGTTTACCACACTAAGCAAGTGTACTATTTCACTGTTGGTTTTTTTAAAAACCCCCTATTAAATTTTTTACTTGGAAAAATATCCTAGGACCCAAAAAAATACAACCCTTTTTATTTTTTTTTTAAAACAGTATATCCCCAAACATCTTTAATAATAGGAAATAAGACAAATGATTTTTTTCCCAATTTTTTTGTTATTAGCCCATTAGCTAATTTACAGAAAATAAATAAAAAAAAAAAAAAGTTTTGATAAATATACGCTTATACAGTTTATTTTAAAGCTGTGATAATATTTTAATATTATATTCTATGTGGCGCACCCATAATTATAAAGATGCGTTCACTGCTTTAGATCACCTAAATGACCCCCCAATTTGACCGGCAAATTAAAAGCAAACTAAAAAAGGGGGCGCGGGCGCTCCTTTAGTCAGCAAAAGAAAACGCGACCCACCATCCAAAATAAAATAGATGACGTAAAAAGGGGGTTTTTTTTTGGCCAAATGTTGACCTGGGCTCCCCGCCCTTATTTTCTGAAAAAAATATAAAAACCCCCTTTTTTAAAACCCCAAAATTTTTATTTGTAATTGGGGGATCAACCCATATGATTTTTTGGGGTTTAGACTGATATCTGTATGGCCATTATCCCCTCAATATATTAATATTGATATATACAGTGGGGGTTTTTTAAAATTTCAACATAGAGGTTTTTTTTTTATTAGTTGCACAATTAAAATACAAATATTGCTGAAAGTTGGTGCATGTTCGAAATTATATTAGGTGCATTTAAAATTTTGGTTGCAAGTCAAATAGAAACGGGGTTTAGGTAAAAAAAGATAAATATTTTCAAAAAAAAAACCCACCCTTATTTTAAAAAATTTGGCAAAATGTTATAAAGAAAAGTTGTTAAATTTTTTAAAAAATTAAAAGGCCCAAATACCAAAACATGGTCTCCCAAAAATTTTTTTTTTTTTTAAAAAACGTTTTTAAATTTTCCCCCTTTTAAAACACTAAAAATTTTTTTTATTGTTGTATAATAAAGTTTTTTTTTGGATGTTTTTTCATTAAATCTTTAAATTTTTTGCATACATTTGTTCAATTCCCCGCTTTTTTTTAACATTAAAATTTTTTTTTAAATTTTTTTTGGGGAATAAAAAAAATTCATGTTTCCCCAAAAAAATATTAAACAAAACTTTAAAATTTTAAAAAAATTTTTTTTAAGAAGATAAAACATTAGTAATGATAATCTGCTTAAAAAAAGATGCTTATTTAAAGTGCAAAATTTTTATTTAAAATGTTTATTAAAAAAATGCAAGTATCGGGGATACACATGAAAAAAAACAAATCAGCAAAAAAAGGGAAAATTTCAGTGGGGGTGAAAAAATTTTTTCCCTTTTTTTTGAATAATTATTCTTTTTATTAAGTTTATTTAATTTCAAATGCCCCCAAAAAAAAGGGGTTACCCAAAAGAAGGCCAAATTAGTTTTAATATGTGGAGATAACTATAAATCTGTAGGGAAGCAGCAGTTTTTTTTCAAAGATTTTGGGGGAGAAAGAAGTTTATTATTCAAATGTACCTTTTTTTTTTAATTTTTTTAAAGGGAATAAAAAATTTTTTTGGGTTTGTTCAAAAATTTAAAACAATTTTAAATTTTCCCAAAAAAAATTTTTTTAAAAGGTTTTCCAAAAAAAAATTTTAAAATTTTTTTTTTAAATTTTAAAAATTAATTTTAAAACCCTTTTTTCAAAAAAAATCGCGCCACCCAAAAAAAATTAATTTTAAAAACTTTATTAAAACTAATTAAATTTTAAAAACCAAAACCCGGTTCATTTTTTAAAAACCCCCTTTTTTTTAAAAGAAAAAGGTTTTTTTTAATGTCATTAATTTTAAAAAATTTTTTTTAATAAACAAAAAATTTTTTAAAAATTTTAATTTTTAATTTGCTTTTTTGATGTGCATATTATGATTATTTAATTTTTTTTTTTATTAAAAAAAATTTTGTACAAAATTTTTAAAATTGTGTTAAATACGTTGAACAAACTTTAAAAATTTTTGGGGTTTAAAAAAAAAAAAAACTATGTTGATTTTAAATAATTTATGAGAGTTTTTTTGGGGAAATATTAAAAAAAAAAAAAAAAAATTTTAAAAGGTTTTTTAAAAAATCTTAGGGGGTTTTTTTTTAAAATTTTCCCAAAATTTTTTAAAAAAAAAAAGTAACTTTGAAAATTTTTTTTTATTTTTTGACATACCCTGTCTCTTTTGATTTTTAAAACCTTTCCCAAAAAACACCCATGATACTATTACTAGAAAAAAAAAACCCCCCAAATTTTTTCGTACGATTGGGATGACGTCACTGATGACAAAAAAATTTTGCTTGTCGGTTAAAAAAACAGTGTTTTAAACCCTTTTTTTTTAAAGTTTTTGTTTTTTTTGGGATTTTAATCCATCTAAATCCCAAAAAAAATCGGAATGCCATATTAAAACTCCCCTTTTTTCGGGGGAAATTTTTTTAACGAGTGACGTCAGGCGGGAGAGAAAAGGTTTTCCAGGGGGGTTTATTTTCCCCAAATTTTAAAAGTATCATGAAGTCCCCCCTAAGGCTGGCCGCATACATACAACTTTTTAGCCCAACTGTTTAGTCGAAATTGCGTCCCGGCGTTTTTTGACGACCAAACAGTTTAGTCGCCGAAGGTGCGATACAGTCAATTCAGTCCAAACTATTATGTATTTTTTTTGAATGGGCCCCAGGGGCGCCCCCTCAGTTGGCTTTTTCGCACTCCAAAACATGGCAATATTTTATTGAACCGTCGCGATAGTTGCGCGACTGATTAATAAAAAAACGATCAATGGGGTTTTTTCGACTATTTAGTCGAACAACTATCTAGTTGCTAATATGCGCACCTACATACATTTCCATATATTTTTTTAAAGTGCGACTAAACAGTTGTTCAAAAAAAAAAGTTGCATGTAGGGGCCCGGGGTTTTAATTTTTGATTATCAAACATGCACCAATTTTCGGCAATATTCTTTTTTTTGATTGTGCAATTAAAAAAAAAAAATCCCATATGTTGGCACTTAAATGACCACACTGTATATAGTTGATTGTAATTTTAAAATTAAACCTTTTGGTAAATGTTTAAAATTTTGGCCCGACCTTTTTTTGGCCACAAAAATAAAAAAATTGAATTATTAAAAATTTTTTTTTTAATATTTTGTTTTTGGCTTAAAATTTCTTTTTTTTTTATTTGTGTTTGAAGTTTTTAAAAAAAAAATTTTTTTCCCCTTAAAAACTTCTATTTTTTGTCATAATGTTTTTTGAAAAAAAAAAAAAACAGAAAATGTTTTTTTCCCCCAATTTTTTTTTTTTTAGATTTTTAAAATATACAAATTAATTTTTTTTTTTTGGGGTTTTTTAAATATTTTTTTTTTAAAATTATAAAAAAAAAGAATAAATTTTAATTATTTTTTTTAAAAAATTTTTTTTTCCTTTTCAGGTAGAATATGAAAAAAAAACACTAAAAAATTTCTAAATTTTTAAAATTTGGGGGATTGACAAAAAACTTGAAAAATACTAAATTTTTTTTTTCAAAAAAAAAATTTTAAAAATTAAAAAAAATTTTTTTTTTTTTGATTTTTTTTAAAAAAAAATTTTTTTAAAAACGCCATAAAATGGAACAAAAAAAAAAAAAAAAAAACACGTCAGTATCACTTTTTTTTTTTTTTCGGGGGGCCAAAAAAAAAAGGGGCCCAAAATTTAAAAATTTTCCCAAAATTTTTTGGGAAATTTTAAAATTTGATAAAAAAAAAATTTTGATTTTTAGGGCCCAAAAAAAAAATCAAATAAAGGGAAAAAGGGTTAAAAGAAAAACAAATTTCCCCTTTTTAAAAAGGGGGTAAACCCCCAGTATGGAAAAATTAAAAAAATAGCCCCAAAAAATTGTGTGAGGAAAAGGGGGGGTTTAATTTGTAGGGTAAAATTATCCTTTTATTAATACTTTTGACATATTAAATAAACTTTTAAATCAATATTTATTTTATTTAAAAAAAAGGATTTAGCATCTAGATCAGTTACAAAAATTGTTTCTGAATCGGTCATTTAAACCCGGGGGTTTTTTTATTTTTTCCAAAAAATCCTTTTACTAAATAAATAACACAATAATTTTAAAAAAAAAAATGTATAAAATATTTACAAAAAAAGGGGGGTTAAAAAAATCAAAATGAAAGGAAAATCATAAAAAAAAAAATTTTTTTAAAATCTGTACTACTCAAATTTTACAATATGCAAATATCCTTTAAGTAAATTTCTAGTTTTTAATATTGGCTGTAGGGTCAACTTTTTTTGTTTTTTTTTTAAAAATATTGGATGCAATGGGGGAAAAAAAAAAAATAAACTTTTTTAATGAAACAAAAAAAATAAAAAGAAGGTATGTTTTTTGGGGGTTTTTAAAAAAATATTTTTTTAAAAAAAAAAAAAGGGGGTTTTACTTAAAAAAAAGAAAGGTGGTTTGACTTCCACTTAGACCTGAGGTTAATTTTTTAAAAATTTTTTTAGGTTTAAAAATAGTTTTAAAGGGAAAAAATTTATATATATATATATATATATATATATATATATATATATATATATATAATTAAAAATGTTATTAGGGGCAAATCTGGGGTTTGGTTTTTTAAACCCGGGGTTTTAAAACGGGATTTGATCCAGAAAATTGAAAAAACCCAGCTGTATAGCTATAGTCAAAAAAAAAAAACAACAGTTTTTACTGTTTTGGTATGGTGATTTAATGATTTTAATTTTTCCAGTTTGTTTTAAGTATCTTTTTAAAATTTTAAAATACCTTTTTTAAATTTTCTTCAAAGTAATTAATTATTTTATTTTTATATACATTACTTTTAAAAAGTAATGATAAAATTCATTTTTTTTAAATATTGTTTTTCATTAATTACTTAAGGGTCCCAAAGGGGGGGGGGGCTAGGAAAATTTTACATGTCCTTATCTGGGGAATAAAAATCTTTTTTCGTCAAATTGTGAGTTTTAGTGTAACTGGGTCCTTTTTTAACAAAATTCTATTATTCAGAAAAAGAGATTTTAACCCTTTCGTAAGAAGGGGGTTCAAGAAATCTTATGTACACTTACATGGGGGTAAGGGGGGTCAAAAATCGTCAAAATCATTCTTGTAATTAATAATTCCCCCTTTTTCATATTAAACAAGTTTTTTTTTTTTCTTCACTTGTTCAAGCAATGTTTTTTAATAAAAATATAACCAAAAAATTTGTTTTTTGGGTTTTTGATATCCCCATGTAGTGGGTAAAGTGTGTCCCCAAAAAGTCACACAATCCTTTGTGAAATCATTAATTTTCAGTGGTAATGATTTACCCGCTGTACACTTGGGGTTTTTTATTGTCCGGCCCCACTGCGGCGTCGCGAACTTTTTTGCACACATACTTGCGTTTTTCGCGGCCCCGTATTAATTAGTGGTGCTTGAAACTTCAAGATCAAAGAAAAAAAGAGTTTTTTGCTTACCTAGTATACAAACATTTTATTTTGAAAGGAACCGAAGGTATTGGTTCTCTTCCGAAGTCATCTGCAAATTTGCTGTATGTCTGCACTGAACAAATACAAAAAAAGTACTATGCGGTTCCATTGGGAAAAGACGGGTTCGAAATAACCGCGACGGGGCCCCCCCTCGCAACGGACCGTGCACAAGTGTCATCCCTTGTTACCTGTTAGTACTTTATGCCTTAATTTCCGGGCCCCCGGGCCGGACGGTAAAAAACCCGGGGGCAGGGGCCTTTAAAGTTTTTTTGGTCCTTTTTTATTTATTTAATTTTTCAAAATATAATAAACAGCTAAAAGGTCATTTATTTTACAGAATCAAACAAGGCGGAGGACGCCAGGTGGAGTATTTTTTTTTTGGTAAGGCATGACTACATATAACTCCAGAACAAAAAAAAGAAATTTTGATGAAGATAAACAAAAAAAAAATAAGATGAACAAAGAAAGGAAAAAGAAAAAGTTGAATAAAATCAAAAATTTAAAAAATGGTAAGAAATCAAGTGTTTGTTGGTGGGATAGAATAACTTTTCAATAATTCTATGAATATTTTTTTTTCTATATACTGATTAATTTAAAGTATTGGTTAGTTTTTTTTTTTTTTTCTGGGAAAATAGCCATTGTTTTTAATTGGTGTTTTGAAAATTCAAAAGAAAACACAAGGTAATATAAAAACTTTTTTTTCCTTTTTTCTTTTTTTCTTAATATCTTAATAATTAACAGTACCTAATAGTTTTTTTTACGTGTATTTCAATTTATTAAATTTTTTGTAGATTGGGTCAAAGTAAATAGTTTTCAAAAATAATGGCCTTAAAGGGTTTTCGCCCATTAGCGCGACCCGGGGCGTGCGACTACATGCATCTAGGATAGTTTACATATAATTAAACTGAAGCCCGCCCATCTAAACGATGGGACGCGGCGCAACGCGACAGCTCGAGGCAAGTCGGGAGACTAAGCATTCAAGGCTCATTGGCCTTTTTCGGGTATCATCGTGAAGATTTTCACATGTTGCCCTGTTCTGTTATCACTGCATTTGCTCATCCGTTATTATTTTTGTGACATTTGTATTTTATTACTATTAAAGTATATAAAATAAAAAGTATAGTAAATAAAAAAGTTGTTTAGTGGATTCTGATTTCAAGGTATGTGAAAGCAACTTTTTTTTGGTGTTCTGTAGACGTCTGTATTAAACTGAGAAGTTCAAAAGACTTTTCTTCCGACATGCGAAAGTATTTGAAAAATTGTCTTGCATCTTTTCTCAAATCTGGAAATAAGTGATGGAATTCTCCACACGCATTTATCTTTCCATTAATTTCCTGGACTCAAACTCTCCTTTTCTTTCTCCTCCATAGCAGCAATTACTCCAAATACAAAAATATCTTCGTTTGATGAGCTATCCATAACAACTCGCAACCGACTAACATTTTGGAAGAGTTCGCGTCGCGCCGCATCGCATTGCCTCACCCAGTGGGCGGACAATCCTGTCGTGTCGCATCGCGCTAGTGGGCGAGAACCTTTAATGCATTTACTTTTTGAATAAGAACATGAAATATTCCTGCTTGTTTTTCTTAAAAGTCATTGACATTAGTGTAATTGAAAGGGTACTGTTTTTTCTATAAGGTACATAGTATTGGCATCTTCTAAGTACTCGCATCTCCACGGGGGTGGTGAAAGAACAAAACAAAAAATAAGTAAATTTTGATGTCTCCTTTACACTGTTGAAAATTTGCCATATACTGCACTTTGTATATTAATACTTGCTTGTTTACTGACATTTCACTTAAAAATCTTGTTCTTGTGTCTTTATAAACTTTTTATAATATTTTTATTTTGTATTTTAGAAGAAGCTAAAGTAAACTATTGCCAGATCTTCTAACAAGGGCTGAACTCCTTGCAAAACAAAACCCTATTCGTAAATTTAAAGAGACTGATGAAACAAATTGCACAAATCCACCCCCTAGTCCAGAAACAGATCATCATGAAAGTGGTGATAACATGGATCCCTCACCAACAATGGAGTTACAGCCATTGTCTCGAGAACTCCAACTTTAAATCATAATACAAATAACAGTATAGAAAGTAATGAGGAAAGTTAAAAACTTACGAACGAGATTTTCTTGAAATAGGGTGTGACAATGACATGGATT
>JAHBCN010000602.1:0-167035 GCA_019359885.1 Listronotus oregonensis
TTTTTTTTACAGTTTGAGAAGTAGAGGCGATATTTTTAAAAGTTTTCCAAAATGTCGTAGAAAAACTTTTTTGTTAAGTTGTAGTTGTAACTAGCTTAAACGAATATTATCCTCATTATGTTTTTTTTTCTCAAAGGTTCTGGATCCATATTAGTCCGTGTGTACAGAGGTGTGTACTAAATTATTATATTATTTACACTTGCTTAAATCTGATTTGTCTAATTTCTTTTGGAAAAAGAAGTATGAAAATGTGGCAACGTAAAGGTTTTTTCGTTGAAATACATTGTCAAATCGTGTTTCTAAATTAAGTTAAGGTTCACTCTTTATTATATGAACTTGTGTATATTGGCCGATACGATATGTCAGTATATGCAAATCAGCACTTAAATATCAATATCTGTGGTGTAGGCAAAAAAATGGATATCCTCCTTGCCTACTTCAAATCTGTCGTATTTTCGTTGGGTACACGCTAAAAGATTTATTTTTACAATGAGACCGCTTTGGTCTTGTTCTCGGGGTATAGAGACTGAGCCTGCTTAGTCCTATTCACTTCTACGAATTGCACAGATCGCCTGAAATAGAAAAAAATGAGAAATCTCCAAAAAAATCCAAAATGATCCGAAAACTTATCTACGTCTCGGTGGAAAGTCGACCACTGTTTGTAAGATAAAAATAAAGTAAAAAAGCTTACTGAAAATTTAATAAAAATGATACACACTTAATTTATGACATTACAAACAAAATTTTAAAAATAATCTTAGAATATCTAATATTTTTGGATTAAAATTTAAACAATTTCAATTTTAATTATTATTTGAGTGTCAGTTAAGTTTTTATATTTTATTTTTATCTTGAAAACGGTGACAGACTTGCCACCAAAACGTAGATACGTGTTTGGATTTTATTAAGGTTTTTTGAGGATTTTTTCTTATTTTAGACGATCTGCTGATATAGAAAGGCCAATAAGACTGAGCAGGACGGGACCAGAACCAAAGCGGTCCATCGTAAAAAAATATTTTTGCAAGGGAAGAACTTTTAATAAATGAATCCGCTGCAACAAAGCAAAACGTATCTACAAGTATGTCGTATTAAAAGGTTGTTGAATTTTTATTAGACTTAAGCCTACAAGTAAAACAAAAACTGCCAATCTAAAAAAATAAACCCATAAACATTCTTAAAAATTAATAAAATTAATAGCAGTCCTAATAATAAAAAAATACTTTAAAAAATAAAATTAAAAGCATTCTCATTTTAATAAATGCTTAAAGACATTGCACTGCTGAGCTTCGCAATACCCCAGCCGATTATCCACTCAGAATAATGCAATGTTTCTATCACTTCAAGTGATACAGAAAATGGCTGGGGCGCTTGTAGATGGGTAGCTGGGTTTAAAGTGAGTGGACTTTTTACGCCCTTCACTGCGACGCTCGGTCTATTGTGGCTCACACCTTTTTATATTTCTCCCAATAGGATCGGACTTCTAATGAATCCGATACCAGATTGGGAAAGAGTTCTTACATCTCCTCTTACTCGTGTCGCTACCGGACACGAGCACAATGTGTTCTGATGTGTCCTGGTGTCCCTGTCTCCTGGAGAGTATGACGAGCAGACGATTAGATCCATCATGCCCTCCTCTCCCGGTCTAGTGACGTGGGTAGCTACCAGGTCCTTGTTACAGGAACCAGATGTTCTTTCTGAGGCCGCATCTCCGGCCTTATCCTGTGAAAACGGTCCTATCCGCTTTCTGTTTAAAGCCAGGGAACCCCTTTTCCTATAAAGGCGGTTCTGTCCGCCTTCTGTTTGGATTCAGGGAACCCTTCCTAAGCACCTGTTTGTTCGGGATGGATTAGCCCTTCCCCGTGAAACAGGCGCCAGTGACTTCAGGGCACCTTACGAAACGGATTCACCCGTTTCGGTAGGCGCACCTTTGTCTGCTTGTGACCTTGAGTGGCACCTCTCGAAACGGATTTATCCGTTTCGGTCAGGGCACCTATGTCACTTTTTTCCTATGAAAGCGGTTCTGTCCGCTTTCTGTTTGGAGCTAGGAAAGTAATAGTCCCGCATTACCGCAGTAAGGCTAGATCCTCTGAGAGGTCGCCCTGTATCTCAGAGGCACCGTTGGGGACACCTGTTTAAGGCACAGGATGTCATTCACTCATCAGCACAGTATGCTAACACCTTGAGTTAAAGCCTTGTGTTCATCTTAGCTTCGGATCCCGTTCCATACGGTGGCAACAAGAGTTGCCGATAACCAGCAACTCTAGCGCATGTTCCAAAAGATCCTACTGGGCCCAACCACAACGACGATGTGTGAACACAGCGGTTGGACGCTTGTACTGCATCTCCCTGCATGCCTCAGTCAATAAGATGCTAACGAATCACCGTCGTTCATTGTCGTATTGGAAGTGAAACAGGAAAAATTGTTGTTTTTTTTTATTCTAGGGCCATACCATATGTATCCTACTTTATTGCATTAAAATTGGCATGCAAGCTTTTGCCTTGCCAATCGTGTATATAAACAAATGTCACTTTTTGCCGTGTTATATTTTCGGCACATGTAATTTTGGAAAGGCGCCATTTTTTTGTTATTGGTTTTAGTGGAAGATATTATGTTCTCGTCTAGTTACCGAACACCTATTCATTTTCTGTCAATATTTTTAACATAATTTAAGTTATAAAATAAAATTGGAAACGTAATTAGTTAGATTTACATATCCACGTTTTGATTTTGCAGCTACTCCATGATCTATTCGTAACTAATTACTTTGAATTAAAACATTTGAAAATAAACTGTTTATTCGCTAACTTAGGTTAACACACTAAATAAAACATATTGTAAACCCAAGAAAACCGTACAAACCGAGTCAATTTTTAATATCATGCTGACATATATGACCAAAATAAATATTTTTATAACCAAAAGTCAAGACACACAAAAACTACACAGATTTATTAGTTCGTAATATTACATCATTTATGCAGGCAGTTAGGGTCCCTAAAGTATTACCCAATCTACCTTAATGTTCCCTTTTCTCCATGTTTCCTCTATTTCGTGAGGAAGCATCTTAAATATACTTCAAAGTCCCCATCTATTTGTAATGATACATTATTATAGGCATCTGTAATCTTCTAACTTAAATATGTACAAGGGTATTACTGCTTCGTAATTTCGCTTAGTTTGTTATTTTTTTAAATGATTTTGATAATAAGATAAAGTAAGATTTAAAGATATAATTCGAGAGTGGCTCAAATATGACAAGAAATTTTATTACCAAAACCCAAGGAATGGCTCTAGCTGCAATTCGGTAACAACATATCTGCAAGGAGTACATAGTGTCCTAATCACTTCAACTGTTTTTATTTAGTTATTATCAGAATTACAAAATCTAATTAATTAGCAGTATATTAATATATTTTTGTTGGTGCTAAATTCTACAAAAAAAAATTAATAGAAATTTGTGAAACTCCATTTAAATTACATTTTCTTAGTATCTGCAATAAATAAAATACTTTAAAAAAATATCATTCATATTTCTTAAAAGTTTACAGCAACAGAGGTTTATCATAATTACTTAAGGTTAGTAACTTTTTTATTATTGAGTTTTAATGTTATATCCACCTATTATCCATTTTATATAAAAATATTACATTTATTTTACTAATAGCGAAGTGTATGATGTGCTAGCATTATAAAAAATAATTATCATAAAACGTCATAAAAAGTATAAAGAAAAAGAAGTTTTTGAATTTTTTAATTTGTTAAGTTTTAAAACTTTTAACGTATAAAACCAAGAATAAAAACCAACTTTGGCAGATACCGATTTTTTAAATTAAAATATAAATCAATTCCTTATTAAATATTCTCTAAACTTAAGGGTAATTATTAGGGCGATAAACCTGCATATCTTTTAATCAATAGTGTCATTCTACTGCACGATAACGCCAGACCCAATACTGCTAATGACTAAAAAATGTCCTCCAAATAATACATTGAAAGATTCTTTCACTTCCACATTATACTCCGGATTTATTACCATGTGATTTTCATGTCTTTGGATCGCTGAAAATTGGGCGGCTAAGAATTTTAAGATGATAATTATGTTGCCAAGTTTGTGTAACAGTGGCTTTGCGCCCAACCAAAAACAATTTATAAAAATGACATTATGAAACTTCTTCTACGGTAGCAAAAGTACATAGATAAATTTGCCGAAAAATAAAATTTAAATACCTACTAGTAAAATAAATAGTTAAAGCCTTCGTAAACTAAACTGAGTACTGGAGCTTTAACTTGCAAAAACAATCACTTGAGTCCAGCCGTTTGTCATATTACAGTTGTCCGGAGCATATTGAATGAATTTTTAGGGACAAGTTCTAAACTACCCTGTATTTAAAAAACCATATAGAAAATAGCGCTTAATTTCTAGCCTAAAATATTAAAAAAAAATATATTTAATGTTTAGTCTGTCTCAAAGTATATCGTTATGGCTTTTGACGGACCATACCCCAATAAACCTTTAACAATTTTATTACCTATTGTTATTGGGTAAACACATTTGTTCATAAGGGCAGGGGTGAGCCAGGTATTTCATGAGTATTAACCATTAGGCATATAAATATTTTGGATAATATTTTAGTGGTAGTGTTGAATAACCGTTTTTACTGTGCGTTTCGAAAAAGTTATTTTACGAGAATATAACTATGTCGCGTCGAAATCATTTGTCATTAGATGTAAAACAGGTTGTGAAAAATGTGTATGAAACTTTAATCAGTAGAGGTCTAATTAAACAAGAAGCTTTAAAAGAAACCTGTCTACTTACAAAAACTCCAATATCCTCGATAAGGGATATTATTATTAGTGAAGAATTGATCAAAAGAAAAAAACGTAGTGATTTTCAATCTCACCGTATAGACAATAGTGATCAGGACCTAATAAGAAGGAAAATATTATTGTCTTTATGAAAGCGGAGTTATTCCTACCTTGGATAAACTGAAAAAGAAGCTAGACGAAGACGAAACAGATTCATAATTTACCTTGATGAAACATGGTTCGATACGAACGACGCAGTATCCAAACGATGGGTTGATTCCAGTTAAAACTATCAGACGAAAGTACCTTTAAATAAAGGAAAACGCATTACCATAATACACGCTGGTTCAGAAGGCGGATTTGTCCCAAACTGCTTGCTGTTGTCTGCAAAGAATATTAAGGATTCTAGCTTGGATTATCATGAGGATACAAGTGCAGAACTTTTTGAAAACGGGTTTCAAAATTATTTTTTAAAAAATATTCCAAACAACAGTGTTATTGTCATGGATAACGCAAGCTACCACAGCCGTCTGCTACACAAAGCACCAGCTTCATCAAGTTCAAAAACTGAAATCCAAGAATATTTGTTAGAAAATGATATTTATTTTGAATTCAGTTACAAAAAACGCATCTTTTGGAAGTCCTAAATTCATATACAATTAAAAAACAAAACGTATGTGATAATTTGGCTGAACAGGCTGGGCATACTGTCTTACGGCTTCCTCCGTATCACTGTATGTTTAAGCCCATAGAGCATTTGTGGAACCAAGTAAAATCAAAGATCAGAGCAGAAAATATTACACCTACTTTAAGTCCCAGTGTCATAAATTTGATAAAAAATGTAATTACTAACATACCAGTTGAGAGCTGGAAAAATTCACTACAGCACATTATAAAAATTGAGGACTCTTACTTTTCTATCCAAAACAACATAAATCCTATTGTAATTAATCTCAATGATGACTCTGATAGTGAAACAGAATTAGATTTAGATATTTAGATTAAAAATGTAATTATGTATAGATAATGCAGTTATAAATTTATTAAAACTTTAAATATACAATAAATTATAAATCTTTATATTATTAAAGTCCGTCCCTAATGTTCTGTCCTTTAATACCTACCGATCCGCAGATTTCTTGCTGTCGGCAGGTATAATCCATAAATGAAGGCAAGAGCTAACACGGTATACTTTGAGACAGACTATACCTAATGAAGTATCTTTATAATTAAATTCCAGGTAATGTTTTTCTCGAGAAATAGAAATAATTACACGTAATTTTCCACGGTTGTTTAAACGAAGAACATAACAATTTAAATAGCAGTATTTAAATATTAATAAAACTCTTTTTGCTTGCGTTTATTTTATCCGGATATACATTCTAATTCCGTGTAAACAGAGGCTTTATTTCGTGTTTCCGATACCCAACTAAAAAAAACCGAGCTACTAAATTGCCATACATAATGCATAAGGTCAATTTTCAAAATTATTAACTTCACGAAAGTCCGCCGGTTTATCACGTTACACTCGCTAAAATTAATTTACCTTACAAACCCAAGTTACCTCGTCATTTGTCATGCAAATAACAGTTTAGATATTTCGTTGTGACCGACAGAAAACATTCCTTAAGTGGCCCAATATTTAAATGCCACATGTAGAAAAGCACTAAATTAAGATTAAATGGTAAAGATTATTATTTCCTAAAAAAATATATATAAAAAATATGGGTTCGTTTTTAACAGGATTTACCCAGTATTTACATTTTTTTCTTCTAGGTTTTATACAGGATATTAAATATACATGGTGTCTGGCAAATATGTGTACAAAATTTTATATGACCTTATATGTGTATAAAATTGCATATGCATATTCTTTAAAATCCATCCAAAAAAATGTAAATTTATAAAAGTGACGTCATTAGTCTTTTTTCTCTAAATTTCTATGTTAGCTTCCCAACCCGCAGATCTGTATCACCGAGAAATGATTTTAAAACAATTAGGTTTGTTCAAACTTGCAAGTGTTGACATTGCACGATTTTATGGAAATTCAAAACCAACCTGAAGTTGGAACTATTTCTGTATCAGATCAAAACACTTTATTTGAATATTGTGGAATTACCTTATGATTGCCTCTTCTAAAAAATAGAGTAGTTCTTTATACAGTGTGGAAGTTTTGGATGGAATAATCCACACAACTAATAGCTCGAAAATCTACGGCTAAGATCCTCGGACACGTCGATTTTTATTTTTTGGCCGCGGTTTTTTTAATGATAAATTCATGTATACAGGGCGACCAAAAAACAAGTTATGACAAGTAACTTCATTTTTTGTAATGGAAAAACATATTTTTTTCCTTTTTAAATTTTGCTTAAAATTCTAAGTATCTTTCATGTTTTATGTCCTATACCTAAACTCAACAGATATCGAGATATTTACGATCGAACATATCAATAAATTTAATAAAAAAAGTAAAACAACAAATTAAATTAAATGTTTAAATTGGATCCCATCTACTTCTTGACAGTAAGCAAGTCGATGAATAAACTCCGCTTTGACATTTTGAATCATTTCTGGGGTAAATGTTCTTATTTTTATTCGGATTCTTTCTTTTAAGGTTTCGATAGTTGCTGGTCGGTTATAGTACACTTTACTCTTAAGATCCCAAAGAAAGAAATCCAAAGGCGTGAGGTCAGATGATCGTGCCGGCCATTCGATTACTCCTCGTCGCCCAATCCATCGTCCAGGAAAAATGTCATTTAAATAGTACCTAACATTACGCTGATAATGAGGAGGTGCTCCATCTTGCTGAAACCATAACGTGTCATTGAGAGCGTCAGGGCGATCTTCATCTGGATATAGCTCAACAAGAACCGGAACCAAATCCATGAGCAATTCTAAATATTTTTTACCAGTTAAGTTTCCATCAATAAAAATTCTGTCCCCGACTATTCCGTCCCAAACATTTACCTTTTCCGGATATTGAGTGTGGGCCTCCATCATCCAATGCGGATTTTGGGGCGCCCAGTAGCGACAGTTTTGCTTATTGACGGTTCCCTTGAGTGTAAAGGTAGCTTCATCCGAAAAGATAATACGATCGACAAAATGATTATCTGCATTGCACCTGGCCATCATGTTAGCGCAGAATTCAACTCTACGATCAGGATCGTCCTCGTTTAATTCGTGAACTAGCTGTTCTTTGTACGGATGCCATTTATGAATCTTCAAGTACTTCAGAACAGAAGTGTGGCAATTGTCATTATCAGCAGCCACCGCTCTTGAGTTCGTAGGCGGATTTTCTTGAAAATTCAATAGCACGTTCAATTGCACTTCCTCGGACACCTTAGAGCGGTGCCGTAAATTATCTCTAACATGTCCAACTTCAGAAAACTTCTTTAAAATTTTAGAAATTGTGGATTGCACTATAGGATTTTTATTTGGATATCTATTATTAAATAAAACACAAACTTCTTCTTGTGTCCGTTGTCTATCTCCGCATCCTCTCATAATCAAAATTTCGATTCTCTGTTTTTCTGTCAAATTACAATTAATAATCAGCGAAAATTTAAAACACAATTTTACAAATTTCACAACATAGGTGTTCAATTTTTGACAAATGTCAACAACATAAATTTTAACAAAAGGCCGCCGCCGTTCATTCTTAGATGTACACCTGTTGTACGGTCTTAGTTACTGAATTATGTTCGATCGTAAATATCTCAATATCTGTTGAGTTTAGGTATAGGACAAAACATGAAATATACTTAGAATTTTAAGCAGAATTTAAAAAAATATATGTGTTTCCATTACAAAAAATGAAGTTACTTGTCATAAGTTGTTTTTGGGTCGCCCTGTATACGTGAATTTATCATCAAAAAAACCGCGGCCAAAAATAAAAATCGACGTGTCGGGATCTTCGCCGTAGGTTTTCGAGCTATTAGTTGTGTGGATTATTCCATCTAAAACTTCCATACTGTACTTAAGGTGTTTACCTATACTAAAAATATATAGGTTTATTTAATAAATAACATAAGTATAGCCTATATTATTGATATTAACCTAAATATTTTTTTTTGATAGGGATGTGCAAATATTCGAAATTTTCGAATTATTCGAAGCGAATCGAATACTAATTATTTGATAAGAATTTCAAATCGTATATTCGAATAATTCCAATTATTTAAATAGTTCGAACTATTTGAATATTATGAACTATTTAAATAGTTCGAACAATTCGAATAGTTCGAATATGTTATTCGATTCGAAAACTGGTCGCACATCCCTAATTAAAACTGAAGTTTAAAACCCTTTGTTGCCCACCGGTTTCACGGTGAAACCTCCTACAAAATAATTTTTACCTTAAGCGCCGATCGGTTTTGCGGCTATACCAGTAGGCGTGGTCGAGCGTTAGATGTCCCTCTATCGAATGTGAAACGAACTTTGTGCCAAAGCTAGTTTGTTTTCTGTTTGCAGACTAATATCCATGTGTCTTTGTTATGTGCTGATCGTGCAAAAGTTTATGGTCAAATATTTTTATTTTTTACCATGTCAGGTAAGCAAAATATGTATTTTGTATTTTGAAAGTTGATCTATGAAATGGTTAAAACAATTTGGTGGGAAAAAATACCATTATATTATGTTTTTATTATACAAACTTAGTGGTTTCGCCGTGAAACCGCTGGGCTCTAAGGACGTATTTTGGTTTTAGGTAAACGCAAACTAATAAATTTGCGGGAGCTGGAAGAAATTTGGGATGCGGGAGATGTATTTACATTCCTGGATGAAATTCCAAGTGATAATGAGTCCGAATTAGGGGATATTAGTGGGGACGAAGAAAATGAGGAACAAAATTATATGGCAAATAACCAGGGTGATGTTGAGTTATTTGATATAGATAATATGCCCATCGATTTTCTTGAAAACGTGGACTACGACGTTCCAAATAAAAACGACAACAGTTATAATAACTATGAATGGGATAGTGAAGACGAATTTCCTCTTCTACAATTAGGCATCGTGAGTTAGCTAATAAAACTATTTGGACACAGTCTACAGAATTTTATCTACAAAATATTAAACAATTTTCAGAAGAATATGGTCCTAATATACCTGAAGAAGTAGAGTCGCCAACTGAAGTATTTCCTCATTTATTTCCTGAAACATTATTTATTACAAATTTATATGCTCTTCAGAAGTATGGAAACCCAAATTCATTCAAACCAACAAGCGCAAAAGAAATGAAGGCATTTTTGTCTGCAAATATTTTAATGGAAATTAAAAAGCTCCCCAGTTACAGGGACTATTGGTCTTCTCGTCCAGAACTTCGGGATAACTTCATAAGTCAAATTTTTCCTAGAGATCGGTTTATATGGTTACTTTCTAACTTTCACTTGAATGATAATTCAGTTTTACCCTCCAGAGATTCTTCTAATTACGACAAGCTCTACAAATTACGTCCTTTTTTTCAACAAGATATCGGAAACTTTTTTTAAAATTTATACAAACCCAGCAAAAAACAAGCTATAGATGAATCCATGATAAGATTTAAAGGGCGCAGGGTTGAAGCAATACATGCCTATGAAACCTAAACTTGGATTTTAGAAAATCAGGCTACCTTTGTTGAATTTCAGAAAAAAAAAAAATATATACTGGAAAAATTGGAGATACTACGGAAAAGGACTTGGGCGCTCGAGTAGTTACAGACCTGACACATAATCTTATCGGAAAAGGGCACCACATCTATTTTGACAATTATTTTAATTCTGTGCCTCTTCAAAAGTTGCTTCAAAGTCAGTTAATATATGCTTCTGGGACAGTAAAACGTACGAGAAAGGACCTACCTAATAACGTGAGAGATGTTAAACATCTTAGCAGAGGAGAATTTGATTGGGGAGTAAGTAAAGATAGTATAGTGTATGTAAAATGGAAAGATAATAAAGCTGTTCATTTGCTTGGTAACTACTCAGATCCGTCTATCAGTAGCAAAACAAATAGAAAACAACATGATGGTACAATAAAAGAATTTGCTTGTCCGCTTCTTATTGTTAATTACAATAGAAACATGGGGTACGTGGATAAACTGGACATGATGAAATCTACTTATGAAATTGACAGAAAATCGAAAAAGTGGTGGCATCGATTTTTTTATTTTTGTTGTATGGCGATTGTTAATTCATATCTTTTTCAAAGAGCGCAAACGATCGTCATGTCTAAGCCTAAAAGAATTTAGACTGTCAATAGCGTAGGACTACCCCAAAAAAACCAAAAAAGGAAGGCCATCTTCAATGCCATGCTATAAGGTGAATGTATCTCCGAAATAAGATACGACCCTGTGCTCACATGCCATTACATTGTCCCTTCGAGAAGGTGTGCCCTTGTACCGCAAAGTCAGAAACTCATCGTACTAGATGGATGTGTACTAGGTAAACTTTTAAAACCCTCCATATAATTCCATTCTAATTCATCCTTTAGGTAAGTTGGTTTATGCCTTGAGATAAAAAGAACTTTTCTGGAAATTTTCACAAGATATAATTCTGTATTTTCAAAAAAAAATGAACATGCAAATTTTAAAAATATTTTAGTTTATTTACGTCCTACCGGTTTTACAGTAAAACTGCCCTTTTCAGGGCCCAGAATAAAAAAACTTAAAAATATATTTTTCCAAAATTTTTATAACCTTTTGATTCAAAACTATCTGTCGCTACCATAAAATATTTTCGAAAAATCCGACGCAAGGGTTAGGCACGTCCAAAAACGTTCTTGGCGTATTTTTGTTCATGTGCGATTTTTTCTTTCAAATAATTTTTATGAAGTACGTTACTACATCTTAAGGGATAATTAATTACGACATAAAATATTTTGTATGTTCAAACTTTAAAATGGTTTTTTTTTTTTCACCCTTGATCCACTGTGTGGCGCCTTTACGACTTCTACTGCATGGAGACGGTATTTATCATCAGTCGGTAACACATTCCTGTTTCAAGACGTATTTTTGCGTATTTCAGACATCTACTCTAGAATAGAAGATAGCACAGGACAATCATGAAAAGTTTTTTTTAATTAAACTGTAATATATTGTTATCAGTTTTGTTACCTAAAAATTAATTACCTATAAGCTCCTAAATATATATTTTTTTTTATATTTTATCCAAATTTTTTAAATTAATTTATTTAAAACTTAAAAAATCTTATTTCTGATTATTCAGAAATAGAAATTGATTTTGGCGGCCATTTTTAAAGGCTTGTGGTAATTTGAAATTTCCAGTGTACTTGAATGCAACTCATTAATATTGAATCCAAAATATGGAAAAGTTGTTTTGGTGGTTACTTATAACATACTGAAGTATATTATTTTTTGATTATTAACCTTTTAGATTAGTCTTATAAAAAGGAGTTTTATAAAAAAGACTTTATTTTATTTAATAAAGACGTTATTTTAAATCGAAAGTTTAAGCGTTTTGTTCGCATTATTATTTTAAATATCTACTACCAGTCTTATAGTTAGCTTTTACAATCAATTATTAAAAAAAAACTTTATTCGAATGCTTTAAACTATTCAAATAGTTCTATTTATTCGAATAGTTCAAATTATTCGAATAGTTCGAATCATTGAAATAGTTCAAACAATTCGAATAGTTCAAATATTCGAATCGAATATAACTATTTGATTCGATTCGACAACTATTCGCACACCCCGACTTTTTGGGTTGTCCCAGAATAATAAAAAAGTCACCGTCACTAGACTTTGCGTCTGAGTGAAAGTTGCTGTCTGATCTCTCGGTTGGAACGGGTTTTATTGTTCAGTATGCGCATGGCCGTACAATAAACGGTTTTTTGCGGGTTTGGAACGAACCAAATATTAACATTTTCATATATTTTTATCCAGTAACTAGATGTAATTTTGACATTTTTTGTTAGATGAACCATTTTGCCAGAAAAAAATGTTTAATTCCCTGCAAACATCCATTAACTGTCATCGTGAAACAATAAGTAAATATTAGGAGTAAAGTATATTGAAGAAGATCAGTATAAGAAAGAAACGTTTTCACAGAAAACGTAAACAGCTTGAACTTTGTAAAATGTTAAAAAAGAGCCAAGTGTTGTGTGCCACCGAATGCAGTAGTCACCGATGACACAAATTATTATTAACTTTGTTGTTACAATGGCTGTAGCATTTTGTTTTACAGTTTTGTTTTATTATTTTCAAACTATTTTTAAATTAAATTCTTTTTTGGGTTTTTTTAAATATATTTAGTTTTTTTTATAATATTACTGTCACTGAAATACTAAAATTTACTAGAGACTAACCAATGTATGGCTAACCTAAAAAAAAACTGATGCTTGAAAAAAAACTGCTAGATAATTTTTTTTTCTAACAATTGGGTGTTTGACCACTAACACTAGGGCGGAGCCATTTTTAAGATTTAAATTTCCTTTTTCCCTTTGTATGTAAGTACTATTTGAAAAGGACGTTTAAAATTAATTTGGGTGTTTAGATCGAAGTATACAATAACCTATTTAGGTTTTATAGTTCTAAAAGCTTTTTAATAGTAGGGTAATAGATTGTTAGTTTAAAGGAAACATTTATTATGCAAAAAAGGGTAAGTTTAAATTACTTTTACGTGGTTTTAGAAATATTACCCTTTTATTAGGTGTTAAAAGTCTTGGGAAATGTAAATAATGATTATAGAATATTTGGGTTCTTTGACAATAATGGTAATTCTGAATAATGAAAGTAACTAATAAAAATGTGTTATCGTGATACGTAAAAACTATAAAACATTAATTATTATAAAAGTCCGTCTTATAATGTATTATCACATTATAATAGGAATAGCTATATTTGATCTTGGTTGGATCACAACACAAGTATCAGGAGCCGCAACCTAGGAATTCAATTGCATAGTCCGAAAACTATTGTAAGTAAATTGACGTTTAGACTGTTAAGGAACTTATATCGATTAATTTACCAATACGTCTTATTGTTGCCACTTTATTTAAAATGCAAAAATCCGTGACTCAAATTTCTGTAGAACAAATGTATTTACACAAAGCAGTATTTGTGTGCTTATAAATATCCAGAGGCCATTCAAAATTATCCTTCATTAGCATTAATTTAAAATAAATATTTTAGGCCAGTATTATTACCCACAACCTTACTAATCCTTTTTGCGATTCCAGATAATTTATTGAAACTCTTTAACTAAATTTATTGCAAATTACATTACTAATTCTTTTAAAAAATTTGCCACTATTACTTCGAAGGGAACTATGTTATATATTGGTGCCACATTCTATTTTATCGTTACATTTGCTGTTGACCAGTATTTCAACCAATAGGCTGAAAAAAAATGGACCAGTGAAATGGCCTCCACGTTTTCCAGATTTAAATAGGTATGACTTCTTATTGTTATGCGTTCTTAAAACAGAAATTTACAAGAATTCAATGAAGATTTGTCAATATTTAGTAACACGAATTTTTAGCAGGATTTCTTTTTAATAATTCTGAGATATTAACTAGAGTCCAATATTATTTTTTAAATAGTGTTAATAAGTGTATTCTACAAATAGAGGTCATTCTGCATATTTACTTAGAGTAATATTAGTATAATAACTTAATGTTTGCAGAGAACCAATATTACTGGCAAAAGGGGTTATAAAATAAAAATATTTAAGGAAAAATATGACCGGTAAACCGATAGACATATAGATATGATATATATATATATATATATATATATATATATATATATATATATATATATATATATATATATATATATATATATATATATATATATATATAAATGGAAAAGGTGTTGAAGAGAAACTTTTTATTTTTTACTTTATCGAAAAAAGCTACTTCCGATAAAAAATTTTGCTATTTTCTAAAAAGTAAGATTGGGATGGAACATTTAACATATTTATACGCGGTGTTCAAAATTGAAAAAACTTAAAATGGTACAAGATGTAAAGTGCATTTATTTTGAGAAGATGTTGAAATAAGTTACTAGGAAACAGTGATAGTCTCTAATACCAATATTTGAAAAATCGGCGCAATTTTATTTTTGTGATTAAATTTATTTTAATATCGATTTAAATTTCTTTTAATATCATTCTATTATCAAATTTTTTGTTGTTAAGTAAGCATTTAAAGTTGCACATACTGCGGCTAACACCATAAAAAGCAAAGTATCAATAAAGCTTGTCACTATCAACGCCTACTAGTACAAAAATTTGGAATTAGTTAATTGATAATAAAATTTTTAATCACAAATAAATAAAAGTAATGATTTTTTGGAAAATTGGTATTAGAGACTACCTTTTACGTTTGAATAACTTTTTCTAGTAACTTATTTCCATATCTTTGCAATAAACGCACTTTACCTTTGTACCATTTTAAGTTTTTTCAATTTTCTAAACACCGCGTATAAAATATGTTAAATGTTTCTATCCCAATCTTACCATGAAGCAGCAAACATTTTTATTACAAGAAACTTTTTCGATAAAATTAAAAATTGAAGCAGTTTTTGCTATTCAACACCTTTCCGTGCATCACTAGCAGCCAAGTTCATTCTAAAAGGTGTAAAGTTGAATAGTAAAATTTCTTATTTTTTATTTTATCGTTCACCTTAAAAAATATTGGTATTCTTGCAAGATTGGGATAAAACATTTAACACTTATACGTGGCACTAGAAAATTGAAACCTTTAAATGGTTCAAGAAGTCAAGTGCATTTATCTGAGAAGATATGGAAATAGTTGGCCAGTGCCACCAAAAGTAAAGATAGTTCCTATGACACAAATGGCAACTTTTATTAATTTGTGATAAAATTATTTTAATATTATCTAATTCCAAATTAACAACTCTTATTGTACTAGTAGGCGTTGATAGTGACAAGCTCTATTGACTTTTCGCTTTTATAATTTATTAGCCGCAGAAATGTCAGCTTACTTAACAGCAAAAAATTTGATAAAATTAATATTAAAATTTTAATTGGTATTAAATTAATTTAACTCACAAATAAATAAAAGTAGGCTGATTTTTTTGAAAATTGGTATTAGAGACTACCTTTAATTTTGAACAACTTTTCCTAGTAACTTATTTCGATATCTTCACAAATAAATGCACTTTTACTCTTGTACCATTTTAGGTTTTTTCAATTTTCTGAACACCATGTATAAAATATGTCAAATGTTTTTATTCCACCTTAATTCTTAAGAAGTAAAAAAATTTTTTATCAAGAGTAGCTTTTTCGATAAAATCAAAAATAAAAAAGTTTTTTCTTCAACACCTTTTCCGTGGACATACCTGTATATATATATATATATATATATATATATATATATATATATATATATATATATATATATATATATATATATATATATACATATACCGGTATCGATATAAAGAATAATTAAAAAATGTTTATTGCAGAAGTCACTTTTATATATCCTTCACTTTTTAAAGCCAATCGTTATACCACCAAAAAACGTCATTTTTAGTGTCTTAATCATAAACAAAAAAAAACAGTTAGTTTGTTTTCAGACAACTTAGGAAAAAAATAATTATTTATATATACTCCAAATAAACTAAGAGAAACGAAATTAAAAGTAGGTATGAAACAAATTGGGGGGCCTACAATTTTTTTTGAGGTTGATGCCAGCAAATTTGTCAAATTAAAAACTTAATTAAAATAAAAATGATAGCTTTGTTGAGTAATCAACATCAAAAATGTAGGCAACCTGTTTCGTACCTACTTTTGATATATTTTTTATTGATCAGTTTAGGTATACAGTATGTCCGCGAATGCGGTTAACAAGAGGACAAATGAACCGAAATTAAAAGATACAAAAAGTAATTCTTGATAAGAAATTCTGCTTGTCAAAATAATATGAACTACAAATGAAAATAGATTGTTATCAGTTACCACCACCCCACAACTTCAAAAATGCAAAACATAAAATCAAACAAGAGCAAACAGTCGTTTTTGGCCTTTTAACATTACATGTGGCTAAATAACAATGAAAAAAATTTAAACAAAAAAGTAAATGTAAAATGCGTACTTGCAAAAATGTTGATTTTTTTAATTTTCGTAAATTCAAATTTTCTTAGTAAGTTCGGAATCAAGATCATTTCACGTTAAAAGGCCAAAAAACGACTGTTTGCTCTTATTTGATTTTATGTTTTTGTATATTTTTTCTTTGAAGTTCATATTTTTTTCACAAGCAGAATTTTTTTATCAAGAATGACATTTTTTCGAATCTTTCAATTTTTGGTCCATTTGTCCTCTTGTTAACCGCATCCGCGGACATACTGTATATGAAGATATTTTTTCCTAATTTAAAGTTAGATTATTTTGTTTAAACTACCTTTTTGTATTAAACTACCAAGAACGGAAGCAAAATTTACTTAAAAAGAGGTTTCATTATGAAAGGGAAAATTTTCCCGAGCTTAAATTTAGGTAATAGCCATCTTATACATTACCTTAGAAAGGTAAAGGAAGACCCTTAAATTTTCTACAAGAAAATAGATTTAGCGGTAGCAATGCAGCAAAACAGGCACTTTAATATTAGTATGTCGTATTTTTCAGCATAAAGATGTTCCGCAGTACAAGTTGTATTATAATAGTTTCGGAACACGCCACCGACCGTCTTAAATAAAACTAATTATTTCGTTTTGTCAAGCATGTTTAACATTTTAGAAAAGCACATGTACCTTAGTTTACAGAGAACTGCTTAGGTCTTGCCAATTTTATTTCGAAATAAATATATTCCTTAATTTTGGTCTGAAAATATCCTTATCTATATACGACAAAACCCCTTATCATTGTGGGTTTAATTAACCACGTCAGTGCTGTATTCGACTAACTCTGAGGAATGGTCTCTTCGACGACACTGAGAATTCCTCAAAGACGGCGGTTTGCCTTATTATTTGACCCTAGTCTTACAAGAAAGCTTTCCCCTCTGGTCCACCGACCAGCAGTAGATAATTTGTCACTAGTGTGCTTCTAGTGTAAATAATTAGCCAGTATAGCTCTTATGCTAAGTTTACACCTGCAAGAAACTATGCAAGTTTTCTGTCTGACGGTCAAAATTGCAAGTGTAAAGGTATGTTTCCTTCCACGCGGCCGCCGCATGCGGCTGAAGCACAACGTTAGCCGCAAAGCACTCCTACTCATGTTTTTAAATGTGCCTGGTTTGTGCCGAGCGGCAGTCGTATGCGTCCGCTGTCAACGACTGCGATTGATGGGACTGGACTGCTAAAGAAGAGGTGTAGCCGCAGACGTGTATGCGTCTGATATTTTGTTTATGTTGTTTTGTGTGGAATTTTCGGTGTTTTTTTTAATTGTTGAAAATTGAAACTTTATTTTTTAAATAAGATCCTGAATTTTTTATTACGTATTTTAAGAGCTTTTTAAAATCCCAAACCAACCATGTTTCGCCTTTTGAAAAAACCCTTTAATATTTTCCAAGATCCTGCCAAAAATCTAGGGTCTGACCTCTCTAACATATGGTTTTCTTAAAATTCTATTAATATAAATTTTTCGAATAAGTGAATACATTATTGGTTTTGGGAACCTAAAAGCTCCCATAATAAAAAAACCCCAAAGGGAACAGTTGATGATGGGCAGCTTAAAGACGAAACGTCGGTTTTATAAACTAAAACACCATCTTGTAGGAAAAAAAGCAATGGGAATGTAAAATTTATTTTGGGTTTCATTATTTAAATGGGGTAATAAAAAAAAAAAACGAAACGCGAATAATCGGTTTTTTCCAAAAACCTTTGAAAATTCGAAATTTTTAAAATTTTTAATGTGGCATTTTGATTACGTCAAATTGCGCAACTTTTTTTCATTTAACCCACCTCACTTTTAAGTTTCCGAGATCCTAATGATAAGGCTCAAATTTGGGACACCCTGTACAGATTTACCTTAATACAGTGGCTTTAAATTTTCCCCTGGGGTTATTGGATATTTGAACTCTGTTGTATGGCTCGGACTTTATATCGTCTTTATTAAGTCAAAGAATAAATTAAACTGTGCTTTATTCAGTCTTAAATATTCTCTAAATTTTATTTATCCTGTTGTAGATATGAATTTATTAATGTAGTATAAAACCCAAAAACCCTAGGGTTGGTTAATTGTAATTTTTTGTCATCCCTTTTTCTTCTAATGATAAATATATTGCTAGATCATCCATCACGACTTTTCCCAAAGAATATTCCTTTTTCACTTTAATAATTTTGCTATCGCGAGTTTGAGCCGCGGTCCTTAAGAAACCACCTGATTAAACGGCGGCCGCATGCGGTTTTTGCATTGCGGCAGTCGCATGCGACGGGCCCCGGGGAAAGGGAAACCCTACCCAAACAGAGCGGCGAGCAGTGTCGTGACTACTGTGGCAAGTCCTGTCTTGAGCAGGTTCCGGTTGTGTCTGACACTTGAACTTGCAGGTCAAAACACAAAACTCAGCTCTGGGAAGCTCCAGCAATTGCACTGTTACCCGATCAAACAGTGGGAGATATTTTTCGACAGTTCTTTGCAAGTTGGCCAATTGAATGTTTGCCAGTGTATTGTGCTAATGTCATGGCTGAAGAGAACTCTATGAAAATAAATAATTAAATATCCGTTCAGGGGACAGATGAAGTTAATGTATTAAGTTGACCATACTTCACTGCACTGAAGTTCATTGATGTGAAGTAACCCACAACATCTAGTACCGTGGTACCTGTAAGTAGACTAATCTACAAATGTTCTTTTATATGAGTCTAATGTTAGTATACATTATTAACTTTTTTAGAAAAATGTCTTAAACCATATATTAAACCCATTTATGGGCTTTTCCCATATAATCTAATGTAAATTTTTAATTAAAAAAAAAAAAATTAAAAAAATTTTTGACATGGGCTGTATTAGAATGAAAATTGTGTATGAAGGTTGTAGAAACCACTTACACGAGTTGAAATTGCACCGCCAAGTGTAAACGATTTTGTACTAACTATCGCAACGACTTGTGACACTGGCTTAGCAAGAGCTCGCAGGTCAACTTGCTTCCAAGTTCAGGAAAATTGTTTAATTTTAAAATACCCCGGCAACTTTTCTTGCAGGTGTAAACCTAGCTTAACTTTTGCAGATTTATTAAATTTTTTTCGACTACGTTTACTTCAGACCTGCTGAATCACAGCCGTAAGATAGTAAGGATAGTGGTGGGTCAACTTACAGGACACTGTAAGTTAAACAATTACCCCGTTGGTACACCACTTTCCGTGGTATATATGTATATATATATATAAAAATTTTAAATATAATATATAAATTATATTATATTTTTAAAAATTTTAAAAATTTAAATATTTTTTATATTTTTTATTTATTTAATTTATTTAAAATTTTTAAAAAAATTATTTTTTTATGTTTAAAATTTTTTAAAAAAGTTAAACTTCTTCCCGTTGGACAAAATTTTTGGTTATAAAAAATAATATTAATTTTATATAAAATTTATTAAATAAATAAATTTTAAATTAAAAATATTTAATTTATTTATTTTATTAAAATTTAAATTAAAATTTATTTTTAAATAAAGATTAGGAATATATTAAACTTAAATTTTCAATATCAGCTTTTTAATTAATTGTCAATTTTTCTTTGTGTATTTCTGACATTTTTAAAAAAGTGTTGCAAATAGTATATTAATCTGCTTTTTATTTTACCTTTTTGTTTTATAATTAAAATAAGCACAAAGGAAAACGATAAATTTTGCAACCTTGGATTTCCGGTAACGTCCAAATTCGAATAGATAATGGCAATGTAAATTAAAAATAAGAAGCGACGGCCCCGTTAAGTGCCCCATTTCTCGATTCCGGCGATATCAGTTCCCGGAATTGACAAGTTGACGGCTCCGGAAGCCGATTCCTGGTGCGATCGTTTAGACATTGACGAGTCGAAAAAAACTGAATTATTCAGGAATTGGTGGTTTATTTTTGGCACAGCGTCTAGACAAGTAATAATAAAATATTGCTCGACTTAAAATAATATTTTTTTACGTCTTTGATACAATGATAAAGAACTTGTATATAATATTAAAAAATATATTTACTAAATATGTATTGACTAAATAAACTTTTTATTAGTACTTTGATATTTAAAAATATTTTTCAGTTCACTTTATATCCGTCGTTGAGAAAGTATTACAAACTCCGATTATTAAAAATTAACATGGTCAATCAATAAAACAATACAATTTTTCATAAGTGTATACACATTTTTAAATTAGGTTAGTAAAAAGTGCTTCAACTTTTATATATCTTTAGAACCAGTAAAGCTTCAACACAAAATTTGGTATTTGCCGAATTTTCCAACTTAGCTCTACACGTAATTATTTTCTTATCCTAAATGGAATGTCCTATTTATTTTCTTTGTAATTAACTAGGCGGGCCAAATTTAGTAAGATTCCAAATGTCAAAATTTTGTCACTATTTCGTACTATCATTTTCAATAAAAAGTACCGCAACGATTAAATATCTTTAAAAATTTAGTTACTACGGGTTTTTGGGAATACGGAATTAAACAGTTAATCGGCAATATTACCAAATTTTAGTAAAAATGCTGTGTCATATCTTAACAACTAGTAGGGATAGAATTTAAAATTTTTAAAATTTTACTAAATTTGGCACGCCCATTTAAGAAAATAAAATTATTACGTGTAGCGCAAAACTGAATTTGGCAGCACTGTCGAAATCACGATTTAATTCGCATTCTTAAAAATTCCCAATAACTAAATTCCTAATACAGTTCCTTTTTGATCTCCGATCAGTAAAGTGCTCGCGATAAAAAAAACTACATAGTTTTTTTTCCGGGAAGGCGGCTAAAGGCGCTGTATCAACAGCTTTTGCCATTGGGGAACAAGGAGAAACTCAAGCCAAACGATGGAGTCCTTCTTCTGGGGCTAAGCGCTGTGAACGAAGATTCCTATACATGTTCCTTTCTGAGGGCCCCACGCACGAGGGATTTTCCTAATGGCGGAAGATGGTTGCGCGCTCAGCAGGGAGGGGCAGTACTGACAGAAAACGGTTATGCGTGATACCAGAAGCAGTCCCTGGTCGGATCGCCATTGTTTGTGCCCTGCATCGATAATTTTTTTTTTTTTTTGTTAAGAATTTAAGTTTTGGAAAAGTTCGGAATTTCTGGGGGTTACAGAGCCCGACGATCCAGAAGTTCCACCTACAAAGCTCGGGAAGGCTCACGTTGACAACAACGTGTGTCTGGAACGGGAGACCTGGCTGAACGTTCACCGGCGGAGGCCAGGAAAAGTGAAAGCAAAGCAAATTCCTAATAACTGCAATCGCAGCTTAAGAGGTTTTGATGATATTTAAAGGTTGTGGTACTTTTTACTACCCCAATATAATAAATTATTTTATTTCCTCTGTTAACTTAGGATAGTCCACGAAGGCTTCTTCTTCTTCTTCTCTGGGAGCCATCTTGATTCACTACCGGAGGCAACGCGCTTTTTGTGCCTAATCTCCCATTTTCTTTTATACCAATCCTCCCATTAGTCTTGTTCCTTCTACAAGTCTGTATAACCCCGAGACTGGTTGGTTGATATATTCCTGTGGGCTCATTTCCGGTTGCCCAAAATAATGCCTGTTTTTTGTGAATCAATGCTTCACATTCGCACAGGATATGGTAGGCTGTTTCTTCCCCCTCGTCGCACATTCTGCAACTTGGGTCCCCATTGTATGAGCCTATCGTGTGTAGGTGTCCTCTTAGGTTATCATGCCCTGTTAATAACCCTACTGTTAGGCGAAGTCTTTCCCTACTTTGTCTTGAGTAGTTCTTCCTTCGTTCTTTTGGATGAGCCCGTTATGAAGCTTTTTCCATGTCTCATTCTACTAAGGTTTTCCCAGTTTTCCCCTCTGTTTGTTTCGGATCCATTCTGGTTTGCCCTCGCTGTGGTTTTCACTCCAAGGGCAGGTTCTGGCCCAAAGTATGGTGTGGATGATCCCTGTCTTGCAAGCTCATCGAAGGCTTAAATGAAAGCATTAACGTATCGTAGGTGTCTAGAGGAAAGTACAAATAGGAGTGGATGTCTTAATTAAAATATTAACACAAGACCTAAAGATTTAAGGATTAAAAGAAGGAGAAAAGACCTACGCAGGCAGTAGGTTTTACAATCTAGATACTTTAGAGATGAAAAGGCAGAAATTGTGGAAAGTGTGTGGCGACTCCTGATGAACTGCCATGGGATACACCAGAATAAAGCATCGTGTTGCTTTATTTGGAACGCAAGGCGAGGACTTATATTGGCTAATTTTTCAAAGAAAAAGCCTGATACCTATAAAAGAAAGACGAAAAATCTCTGTTTCCAAGAATGGGTCATTAAAGAACAAACGTCTCTTTTTTAGACGAAATTAATATTGCTAAAAGTAGTGGGATGCACCAGTATTTTAAGCAGAGTCTAATTTGCAGTACGTACCTGGTAACATATTAGAAGGTGAGAAATACTTTTTGATTCAAAAGAAAATCCAACCTCACAAGATTAAATGATTGAAAGGTATAAGTATTGATAAACTGTAATATCCAATAATGTCTAAAAATCTTGTAAAAGGGATATCTGCATAACTATGTGCTTGTTTTCTAAATAAGGCTTAAAAACTGTTTTGAAAAACTAAATATTCGAATAAAGAGTACTTTTATTGGGAAAATTATAAATAAGATTATTCGTTGATAAGAAAAAAAATAGAGTCGCTGTCAGTATTGAGCCCAGGGCAGTAATTTGGTTAAAGGTAGAAAAGTTACCATCTACAATAACAGATATACCGCGATTAGAAAAAAAAGAACCAAAAGCAACGTGTTGGTATAACACCGTAAAAAGAAAGTTTATTAATAAACATATCGTACTTGATCAAGTCAGAGGAGTTAGATATGTCTACAGCAACGATCTAGGGTGTGCCAATGAACTTAGGGCATTTATTCCAGTAATGCGTAATAAATGAAAAAATATTGTTGTGTTTTTTTTTTGACGAAATCTGCATGTCATTTATGTATACTTTTGTTTTTTCCACATCCTTTAAAATTTGGAAATCAATAAGTTTTTTTGCCAAAAACTGAAAGTAGAATATAGGTAAAGAGTTAAAAGGAAGATTTCTATTTTTTTTTTGGGATGGGTTGATACGGGCGGTCTTCCAGCTTTTTGAAAACACTTTCTTTTTACAAGAAATCTTATTTTAAGTATGAAGGCTAGGTGCAAGTACAGAAGCACAGCTCTCGTTCCGCTTGACATTACCATCCACCTGACATTAACGATCTTCTCCCTTCCACAATCAATCCCATTCATAGTTTTGCTGACGATAGAACCCTTCCACTTAAGTATTCAATTTCTTAAGCCACCATGTAATTCTGATTTGGAAAACAAGCGCAGGTCAATGCAGATATCTCTTTCACAAGACCTTAAACTATCTTGGATTGGGCGCCCAAAATATTGTTCAGTTTAAAGCCTCGAACACAGTCATGTTCGCTGTCGCGAAAAAAATCTGCCAAATGTTCATAGAGGGAAATTCTGCAGAACAAAGAGTCGTTTTTGTCTTGCCCGGGGTTACTTTTGAGAATAACCTTAACTGGCACAAACACATTACATCCATAGCCTCGGCAGCTTCAAAATGGCTTGGATTTCTCTTTCGAGCCAGAAAGTATTTCTCTTCTTCCAATCTGTATACTCTGTATGTATCCCAAATCAGACCCTCTTAAAAATATTGTTCTCATGTCTGGGGAATGGCGTCCCCTACAACACTTAGCATTCTGGACTCCATTCAAAGAAGAGCCGTTTGTTTTATTAATAATCCCACGCTCACAGAAAGGCTTCCTCTTCTTGCCCACCGTCGAGCTGTAGGGGATCTGTCGCTCTTCTATAGGTTTTTTTCACGGCTTCTGCTCAGAGGAGTTGGCCAGTATAATTCCGTTTCTGGCAGCTCCCAACAGAGCAACACGTAGTGCAGCTTTTATGCATCCTTTTGCAGTTCAGTTAGAGAGGCCCTGAACTTCCCACTTTCTTCGTTCCTTCATCCCTAGAGTGTCAAGACTATGGAACCTGCTGCCCGCAGAAGTTTTTCCTTCTCCTCCCAATTTTGAAATATTTAAGTCCTGTGGGAACAAACTCCCTCTCATCACACTTAAGACACCCACGGTACGTTAGTACTTAGGCATCAGCCTTCGTGAACAGTCCCAAGATAAAAAAAATGTGATTTCGGACTTTTCATGTGAAACAAAATAAACTTTTGGAAAGTAAGTAAGCAAAAAATTGTTTACCGAAGAATTTGGTTTTTCGTTAAGTGATAGGAAGAATTTTTCACAGTAAACAAAGCGTTGATGGATTTTTGTAAATATAACAGGACTTATTGAAATTATGTAAAATGTTTGCTATATTTAGGGTATGTTATTTAATTTTGAGTGACTGCGATTAAGGTTACGTTCAGTTTCTTTTTGTATCTCTATCATTTTAAAGAACATATACCACGAAGTGTAATTAAAACGGTCAATGAACATATTTAGTAACTGTAAATAGTACTTAAAATTTCGGACTTCTGGGATTTTATAATTTAAGGGGGTGTCTTCCAACACAGAAATGCTCTTTACCGAAATAATAGGAACTATCAACTAAAATTACGTGGTAAGGAATTTCTTACTTAAGTTTTACTTTGTTAAAATAAGTTGCCAAAATAATATTTCTTTTTAATCTAAATTTACGGTTATCCTTTAAGCTGTATAATATTTTTAAAACCACTCTTTTTAATTACCCTATTATATATTTAGGTATAAATTTAGGCAGCAGAGGGATTGCCCCCTTGTTTAGAAAGCAGACTTTTCACTAAATACTTCACGTTTTGGTCTTAAGTGGCTGCTCAAATATTTAATAGGCCGTGAAATAATTAAAAAAAAACAAAGTCAACTTACTGTTTGTTGCAGGTTATTTATTATGTTATAAACTTTAAACTCCCTTGTTCCTTTAAAATCCAGTTTGGTGGAAATGTTTTGTTTTAAATTAAAAAAAAAATTTTTTCCCTAAAAATTTTTTTTAACCCCCCCCCTTTTTTTTCCCCCAAAAAAAAAAATTTTTTTTTTTTTTTGGAAAAAAAAAAAAATTTTTTTTTTTTTTTTAAAAAAAAAAATTTAAAAAAAAGGGGGGAAAAATTTTTTTAAAAAAATTTTTTTTTAAAAAAGGGGGGGAAAAAAAATTTAAAAAAAATTTTTTTTTTAAAAAAATTTTAAAAAAAAGAAACTTTTTTTTTTTTTAAATTTTTTTTTTCCTTTTTTTAAAAAAAAAATTTTTTTTTTCCTTTAAAAAAAAAAATTTTTTAAAAAAAAAAAACCCTGGGATTTTTTTTTGGGGGTTTTTTCCCCCAAAAAAATTTTTTTAAAAAAAAATTTTTTTTTTGAAAAAATTTTTTTAAAAAAAATTTTTTTTATTTTTAAAAAAAAATTTTGGGGAAAAAGGTTTTTTTTTTTTAAAAAAAAAATTTTTAAATTTTTTTTTTAAAAAAATTTCCAAAATTTTCCCCTTTTTAAAAAAAAAAAAATTTTTTGGAAAAATGGGGGTTTTTTTAAAAATTTTAAATAAAAAAAAAAAAATTTTTTTTTTTTTTTTTTTTAAATTTTTCCCCAAAACCCCCCCCCCAAAAAAAAAAATTTTTTTAAATTTTTTTTATTTTTTTTGGAAAAAAAAAAAATTTTTTTTTTCCCCAAAAAAAAGGGAAAAATTTCCCTTTTTTTTTTAAAAAAAATTTTTTAAAAAAAATTTTTTTTAAAATTTTTTTGGGGCCAAAAAAAAAAATTTAAAAATTTTTTTTTTTTTTTTTTTTTTTGGGGAAAAAAAAAGGGCCCAAAAAAGGGGGGGTTTTTTTTTCCAAAAAAGGGGTTTAAAAAAAGGGGGAAATTTTTTTTCCCCCCCAAAAAAAAATTTTTTTTTAAATTTTAAAAAAACCCCCCGGGGGGGGAAAAACCTTTAAAATTGGGGTTTTTCCCCCCCCAAAAAAGGGGGGGGGGTTTTTTTTTTTAAATTTAAAAAAATTTTTTTTTTTCCCGGTTTTGGGGGTTTTCCACCAAAATTTTTTTTGGGGGAAAAAAAATTTTTGGGGAAAAAGGGGGGGGCCCCCTTTCCCTTGGGGGTTTTTTAAAAAAAAACCCCCCCCCGGGTTTTTTTTTAAAAAAGGGGAAAAAAAATTTTTAAATTTTCCAAAAAAATTTTTTTTTTTGGGGTAAATTTTTTTTTGGGCCCCGGGGGGGGTTTGGGGGGCCGGGTTTGGGGGTTTTTTTCCCCCCCCAAAAAGAACCCCCCGGGGGCCCGGGGAAAAAAGGGCCAACCCTTGGGGGGGGTTTTTCCCCCCCCTTTTTTTTTCCCCCCCCAAAAAAAAAAGGGGAAACCAAAAAAAAAAATTTTTTCCCCCCCGGGGGGGGGGAAAAAAAAAAAAGGGGGGTTTTTTTTAAAAAAGAAAAGGGGGCTTTTTTTTTTTAAAAAAAAAAAAAAATTTTTTTTTTTTGGGGGTTTTTTTAAAAAAAATTTTTTTAAAGGAAAAAAAAATTTTTCCCGGGGTTTTTTTTTTTTTTTTTAATAAAAATTTTTTGGGAAAAAAAAGGGGAAAAAAAACCTTTTTTTCTTTTTTAAAAAAATTTTCCAAAAGGGGGGGGAAAAAGGGGTTTTTTTTTAAATTAAAATTTTTTTTTTTTTAAAAAAAAAAAAAAAAATTTTCTAAATTTTAAAAAAAAAAAATTAAAATTTTTTTTTTTTTGGGGGGTATGCAAAAAAATAAAATTTTTTTTGAAGAGTAAAAACCTTTTTTTCACAATATCAAAAATTGTTATAACGAAAAGTTATTCGAAATTAAAAATTATGTTTAAATATGCAATTACATCCTGCTAATTGAAAAAAACATTTTTTACAAATTTTGCTAGCATTTCTACTAGATTTTTACCAAATTTCGCTAAATACAACTGTTCTTTTGAATGCCACTGTCAAAGCATCTTAGATTATATGTACAATAATTACTCTTTGACATTTCTTGTTAGAGCACCCTCGATTACATGTACAATAATTACAGTTAAATTTTTGTTGTTTGAGGAGAGATTTTTTGAGAATAAAAAATATTTTTATAAATTAATGAAACTGCATATTTAAACGTTATTTTTTTTTCAAAAATTTTTAAATAACAATTTTTGATATTGTTATATATATATATATATATATATATATATATATATATATATATATATATATATATATATATATATATATATATATATATATATATATATATATTTTCAATTTTCTTAAACCATTTATTTATAATAAGTTTCTTGTTTCTTGGGTATATGTTTTTGTTATTTGTTATTTAAGGAAACACATTACTTTGACGTTTCGCCCATTATATTGGGCTTTTTAAAAAAAACATTTATTTTTGGTTATCAACCTAAAAATAGAACAAAGTTAACCATAGATTTTACATATACATAAAAAACAAACAACAAAAACATACACGACTTACAATGGCACTACGATGATTTAATATACATTTAAAAACATTGTTTTAATAATTTTTAATTTTTAAAATACGCACCTCGAAGAAACATCTTGGTAATCGGACTATTTAAATTTTATTGGTACAAATAACTTAGAATATGTTAAAAAATGCTTATATTTTATTTTTTGTTATTAGGAATTTTAGATTTATAAGAAAAGTAATGTTGATTTTATTTGTTGTTTTTTTATTTAGATTTAATTTATAAAAGTATATACAGGTTGGTTTAAAAATTAGGGGTTAGGATGGTTAACATATTAGATTATATCATGGCATCGTGGCTGAGGTTGCTGATATCTTGTTTGTCATTAAGAGCTTGTGGTTCTTTTTTTATATGAATCATTTCTTTAATTAAAAGTTTCTGGTGATGATTTTCTTGGGTAAGAATTGCAGTGTTTTTAAAATCGAATTCATGTTTTAAATTTGCTTCATGTTTGTGTAGAGCTGTAGAAGCGTTTTTCGTATATTTGTGCCCATTGAGTCTGCTATCAAGATATTGTGTTGTTTTACCAATATATTTTTTTGGGCAATTTAAACATGGAATTGAGTAAACCAGGTTTGACTTTTTTTTCTTCGGGACTTGGCTCTTTAAGGGTGTAAATAGTGATGATAAAAGGTTTTGGGCCTTGTGGCATACAACATGACATAGTTGTATGCCCTATGGTTTACTTTGTTCTATTTTTAGGTTGATAACCAAAAATAAATGTTTTTTTGAAAAAGCCCAATATAATGGGCGAAACGTCAAAGTAATGTGTTTCCTTAAATAACAAATAACAAAAAACCTATACCCAAGAAACAAGAAACTTATTATATATATATATATATATATATATATATATATATATATATATATATATATATATATATATATATATATATATATATATATATATATATATATATGTGTGTATAAATATAATTTAAAATTAAAATTTTAGGAAATACCAAAGAAACCAATGGCAAATAAAACGCTGGAATAAGAAGTTCCAGAAACAAAGTGCATTCGCGTAGGAAATGCACGGCTTTGCTGAATGAAGGAGAGAAATCAGCCAGGCGTAAATATAAAATTGATAATAAAATATTTTCCCAAAATCTGGAAGAAAATTGCACCATATGTTTCGGATACAAATAGCGCAGCATGTGACTTAAGAAGTGAAAGAAAGTGTGTATTTTGTACATTGGCGTACAAAGGGTGTTAGGATAAAATGTGACAGACAAGTACGTAGTGCTCAAAAACAAAATAATAATTACTAAAATACTGGTTAGTCAAATACACTACAATTTGATGAATGCACAATGTTCTTTAAACTTGGTGTTTCTGACACAATGCATTGTCTTCTAAAGGTATCTTTACAGTTTTAAAAATTTCTTAAATAAACTTTTTGATTATTAAAATGGCTTTAGTTATTCCTTCATGCAATTTTCATTTTTCTTGCTGCTTCTTGGCCATTTTGTTAAACATCTAGGTGATCTTATTTTTACAGTATACAATTAACCTAACTTAAAAAAGCGTTAAGTCTTAAATAATTTATCTTTATAAACAATAACTGAAAATTTTAAAATTGTATCTACTTTTACCTAAGTTGCCATATTTCTTTGTACAGAGAAAAAAATAGGTTATATGGAAAATTTTTTTAATATTTTTCCGTTAAATAAACATATTTTCCATAAGAGCCAATGAGTTAGACAAGGAACGCACATCATTTCTTATGACGGCGTTCCATATTGGTTAAATAAATATTAAGTGTAATACATTTTTGTAATTAGGATAATAAGGGGTTCAAAAAATTTTATAAAAAACCCAGGTACGTATTTAAAAACATAAAGTTGATAATGGTTTAACGAAAACAAAACGTCGTACAAGAAAATTGACTTCACCAATACATAAAGCGCAAAAAGTTCCTTTTAAAATTACCTAGTAAAAAAATAAAAACGAAATATTTCTAATAGTACAAAAGGTAACTTCAATTTTTAACGGTATATTATTGAGCTTCCCAATACGCAAATTTAAACTACCCACCTATCTATTACCGTTTCGGAGTTTCCCATACTGGCCCTCCTTATCTTGGACACGCTGTACATGTACGACTTTTTTGGAAAAAAATTAAAATCCTAGCCCTCTGTTTAGTTTTACTAAATACAATGTCACATTACCACGCCAATGTCCTGCCCAAAAATCTGCCACTGTTCCATTCACGCATTCAATCAAGCAGAAAGTTTACGTCTGATTTCTCTTGAATAATGGTTCAAAACTACGAGCTTTAAAATTTCCGAATCAATTCAACGTGAAATTAAGGAGGTTGCGCCCCAAAAATCAAGAAAGTATTAGCAAAAAATATAATTTACCATGAAAAAGTCTGTTCTAAAAATAACACATTTAGAAAATAGTGGAAGCTGCAATGTTATTTATTTTGAAAGTTCATATTTGATCAAGAATACTTCAACATCAACTTCTTTTAATCGCAATATAAAAAAAAAACTTATTATAAGGGCTAAAATTTTGGCATTTACTCAGACAGTCAAGTTGCCTCAAAAGGCTGTTATAAAATCTGCTTTAAACAGGTGATAGCTGTTTATATTCTAGAGGAAGACCTATTGTATAATAACTTTACTGTAGTGTGAATTTTAGGATTTTCCTCTATTAAAAAAATTAGAAGGTATATAGCTTAGCCAAAGAAGGCATAAACAAAGCCTCGAAAAGTTCTGTGGTATTTCTGGTGGCTTTTTTAGAATACATTTTAAAAACTAGATCTTAGATCTGTTAAAACATATTAGCAGGACACTAAATATAATGAAAGGCCAACTTTCAGGACATTGCAGGCCTATTAAGCTTGTGCAAGCATGGGTCTAGCAAAGAATGCTCTATACTAATTCTATTAAAAGAACGAAGAAACATCCAAGTTTGTGTGGTGCCCATGTAAGGCGGTAAAAAAGCTCAGGTTTGCAAGGCTCGGCCAAAGCAGATAAACTCAGTTGTTTGCAAGCTAATAGAAAAATTCGGTAATTTCCAAATTTTAAAATATTTAAAAAACGAAAAATTATACATGTCAGATAGAATGGGTTTTGTCACAAAGGATCCACAGCAGATTTTCTTTCATTTGTTTCGCTAACTCAAACAGGTTCTTTGAGTTGCTTTGCGCATTCAATTCTTAAGGTTTTTAACCAAATCTGGTAGCATGCGCTTCTAAAAAACATTGTTATTGGCTGTCCAGTTTTCTTTTTAATTAACGCATATCAGTTATGTCTGGTGGTCACTTTTAGCTCTTACCAAACAAATGGTGGAGTACTGGCAACAACTCTATTTCCTCTGCCACCAGCGATTTTCTCTCTTCCACGATCAATTCTATTTACTACATACTGACGATGATATTCTTTACTTTAATATTTGGTTTCTCAAGCCAGCCTCTCAGTCAGGAAAGTACAAGTTTTTATGTTAACAGAACCTTTCTCTGATATTAAATGAGGTATCCAAAATCTTGTCCATTGTCGCGAAAAAGTATGACTCTATCCCTTATTTATAATTGACCAAGTTTAGAACAAAGAGGTATTTACTTTTGTAAACGTTAAATTCAACAATGGCCCTAATTGGCACAAATATATAATAGCTATAGCCACAACCATAGCCAGAGCAGGTTTAAAACAAACTTTTTTAATTCAAAAAGTATTACTTTTCCGTTATTTTGGTTACTTCTTAGAATTGGCGTTTACCTTCATTATTGATTCTATCCACCTTATCACGGACATCAATCTAACCAGAAGCTTTCATCACCGAAGACCTGTAGGGGACCTGTCACTCTTTTATAGCTATCTTTAGGGCTTGTTTTCTGCATAATTAGAAAATATAATTTCTTTTGTAAAAGCTTTCAGTAGAGAAACAAACAGTGCTACTCTTATGTGTTTCTTTGCTATCCAAACAGTTTGTCTAAATATTTTGCACACTCTATTTAAAAGTAACATAAATGAAAAAATGTTATTTTACATTATAGTCAAAGAAAAATATACCTTTTAACTTATTACTATTATTACTAACCATAACTAACCACAACTAACCAAATTTTAGATTGAGCGTTTGTCTGCATGTGAAAAAACATTTTATTAATAAAAAAGTTAAAGCGGAACAAAGATTTTTTAATATTTCTTTGTTATGTCACTTTTGGAAAAAATACACAATTTAGTTGTTTTCGGCCTAATTTACTTTGTAGCAGTTCGTTGAATTAACTAACTTCTATAGGGTTAATTAAAGAAATTTATTGTGTCGCTGATGTCCCAATAAAATATGGATTTTTTAAGACTCAATTCTTTAAAACAATAAAATTTAAGATTTTTGGACTTGTGTTGGTTTTGTCGAGGAGGTGCGATTGGTTTAGATGTCGATCATATTAAAGAAGGTAAATAGAGGATTTGTTTACAATAAGAGAGCGTTATATCTTAACAAACTATGAATAATTAAGATGGCTGTTTTGTTAGTTTGTGTCAATAGCATTTTTGTTTTAAATTCCATTAGGTAACATCTTCCTTTTTGGACTGTCAATCTCTACACCAAAGAGTTCGTGAAAAATTATCCTTGGACATTTTGAAGTTTTTATTAATCAAAAATTTTGGTAAAATAAAAGCGTAATTTGCTTTAAGTATCTCTACCAATTAGAATTTTATTATAACATATATTTTTCCAAGTTTTTAACAAACTTCAAGTATTTAACGTAAAAAACTGAAATTAAGACTATTGGCTAACATAGAAGGGAGTTGACAGGTCCCTTGAAATGCCCAATTCAATTTAAAGTTTTTATCATTCCTATTACCGTTCTTAATTTTCCACAAATTTAAAAAGAAGATCCCAGAATAGTAAGCTCAACTCTCAAAAAGGAAACAGAGTAACACAATTATCAGGGAATTAGCTTTTTAATCAAGACAGACATTTCCGAGACACCGGTTTAATAAAAATTTCCAGATGAGCTCGCCGGCTTAATCCAACGGGCTTCTTGTCTTTTCAAGGACTCGAAATCAGTTACGTTCTACGTGTCGGGTTTCGATTTATATCGTCTCGAGAGGGCTCATTGAATTATTTTGGTGCAGTGTCGGAATAGCAGCTGAACTCTTAAAAATAAGTGACAATACTGAAATCGTATACATTGTATTTCATTTAAAACTCGTAGCAATTTTCTTTAGAAGAAGTCCAAATGGATCAGTTCCGCACATTCAGGTTGATAAATGTGATTAAACTGCATTATATGAGACGGAAAAAAATTGACTTTCATGAAAAGCTGCGTGTCGCTACGCCTAGAAGATGATAATCAATTGCAGGTGCAATTAAAGTATTAAAATTAAAAAGTATTTTAAATACTCCAAGATTTTTTTGTAATATTTACTTAATCGATTATTCTATTAGTCCCATTTAAATTTTAAAACTGTTGCTAAGTTGATTTTTAAACACAATATTTTTATTATCGCAATAAAACTTTATTAGGTGTATTATTTTAACTGCACTAATAAAAACAAATTGTATACTAATTTAACAAAGTTGCTTTCTTTTGCTTTAGTACATGCATTGGAGTTTTTAAGTACTTTGCGTTGGGCAGCTTTTAAAAAGGTCTATTACACATATCAAGTTATTGATCAAAAACTTGTCCAATTACTTGTCAAATAGTTGATCAAGATATTGAAAATAGTTGACTGTTTTTACACTTTTTAAGGTATTAGTTAATCTAGTTTCAATTTTAAATTTTATAAAAATTATATATATTAATTATACATGGTTTTTTTAGGCTATAAACTATTTTTGTTTACCATATTTTTTTAATAATATTGATTAAAAATAAAAAATTGTTAATAAACAGATAAAATATCTGAGGCTTCTAAATTAGTTTTTAACAAAGAAAATCTGGGAAGTCGAATCAAACAGCCATTTTAACATTTAACTCTTAAAAGAGAAAATGTTGGTGCCACGACTAACACAAAAAAATTATATAAATCCACCAAAAATTTGATAAAAAATAGCCTATAGTCCTATTTCTTTAAGTACTTGAGCAAGCTACTTGATCAATAAATTGCGAAAAATTCTGACCACTTTACACATGCCCAAGTTAGTCGAAAAAGAACTTGTTCAACTAATTAACCAATAACTGGTCAGGTGTAAAACTCGTTTAAGTGTATCTCTATAAAACCAGTGCACGATGCAATATTATTAATGACAAGAAAATCCATCACTCTGGCACGATCTCCTGCTTACAATTATTTATGCATCAGCTTACTTTTGTGTAGATGACAAAACCCCGCTATCTTTTTACAAAACTGTATTATTTATTTATCACTATTATTTTAAACTGTTTGTTATTTTTTAAATTATTATTTTAAAGTGTTTTATTTAAATTTTAGCTTCTTTTTTAGTTTTTCAAGGTAGGACAACTCCGCTTTCATAAAGACATCATATTTTCCTTCTTATTAGGTCCTGATCACTATTGTCTATACGATGAGATTGAAAATAACTACGTTTTTTTTCTTTTGTTAAATTCTTCACTAATAATTATATCCCTTATCGATGATATTGGAGTTTTTGTAGGTAGACAGGTTTCTTTTAAAGCTTCTTGTTTAATTAGTCCTCTACTGATTAAAGATTCATACACATTTTTCACAACCTGTTTTGCATCTAATGACAAATGATTTCGACGCGTCATAGTTATATTCTCGAAAAACAACTTTTTCGAAACGCACAGTAAAAACGGTTATTCAACACTGCCACTAAGATATTAGTCGAAATATTTATAGACCTAATGGTCAATATTCAAGAAATACCTGGCCCACCCCTGCCATTATGAAATAATGGGTTTACCCAATAACAATAGGTAATAAAATCGTTAAAGGTTTATTGGGGTATTGTACGTCAAAAGCCATAGCGATATCTTTGAGACAGACTTAATCCTATGAAAAAAAGTAGTGATATTTTTGACAGGTATTATTTTATTTTGGATACGTGTCATTTTTAAAAAGAGTAAGTATTCATTTTTCATTTACGACAGTAGCGATCAAAAAAGAAACGAAAAGTGCCATGTTTACCAAACCACATTTTCTTCTGTAGTACAAAAATGTCTGTAAATGCTGATTCGACTCTGCCTTCTGTTAAAGATACAGTATAAGATACCCATTGAATAACATCTAGGGAATTTAACGAAACATGTCGACAAAACAAGCACCTCGTCGATTTTATACCTGGGCAAGCCGAAACTCGAAAACCGGCTTGATTTTATGGCAGTTTGGTGAACCGGAAGACCGAACCTGGAAAACCGCTCATAATTATTGCATCAGGCGACCGACACTGTCCCTTACCGACCACTTGGCTAGAATTAACCAGGAGAATGTACACGGTTGTCTTGTTATCGATAAGCCTTTAACGACTTTTTTTAATTTCATATAGAAAACTGCCGATTTAAAAATTTATGGCTTATAGTAACCATCATAGAGTAAAAAATTTTTTAAATTTCGTTATTTCAATTGCTTAGACAAAAGATAATATTTTATTAAAATTTAATCTTTTTAAGTTTTGGTTAGTTCTTGATCATTTTTAATTGACATAGATGTTGTTGTTTCGAATTAAAAAATATATATATAATATATTTATATATATATATATATATATTATATATATATATATATATATATTATATATATATATATATATATATATATATATATATATATATATATATATATATATATATATATTATATATATATATATATATATATATATTATATATATATATATATATATATATATATAATATATATATATATATATACATACAGGTCCTGCAAAATTTTCATTTATAAAATAAGCAGACGTTACCTTTAATCTACGGTGCATTTCAGGAAAATAATTTTGGTTATCGGGTTTCACAAAAGTATGTCCCGACGGTGCATTTTTAAATGGAACGCTGTATATTTTTTGTATATTTAGGTACTCTTGTAGTCATCTATCTTTTATAAAATTTTGTTAACATCGGTTCAGTAATTTCAGAAAAAAAAATAAAATATAAAAAAAATTTGTTTTGCACCATTGAATTTAGAAATGAATAAAAATACCAATAGCTCTTGGATTAATGGAATTAAAAAACAAACTTATTAAGTAACGTTATATCAGTCGCTTGGACATGTTTGGTTAATTCGAACTGTACAGGATGTCCAAAATTTAGTGTCAAACTCTTCAAATTTAAAAGCACTTTATTTTTCTTATTTTAAATATAAGCCCCTGTATATTTTTAGATCGTTAGATGCAAAATTAAAAAACAAACATTTTTCTAATTATAACTCTATCGAAATTCCTAACACATTAAAAGTTATTCGTTGAAAACTTATTTTGGCATCTATTTTAATAGTAATACCATTGAATAAAAATGATAGGTGGCTATAAAAAACAATTTTATTTATTGACATAAGAGTTTTTTAATAACGTTAATTATTACCTAATTGGTTAAAGTTACATAAATGTTAGCCAAAAGGTATTAAAAATTAAAAATTAGGTTTATTTAACATTTAAAGGATTTTTAAAATTAATTTAATTTAATAAATAAATAATAATAATTTACTCGAATTTTTATAATACGTCAAAATAAGATTCTATTAGTTAAAGAAACTCCAATGTCAATAAATTGTTTTTCATAGCCAGCTATCAATGGTATTACTCTTAAAATAGATGCCAAAATGAGTTTTCAACAAATAATTTTAATGGGTTAGGAATTTCGATAGGGTTATAATTAAAAAAATGTTTGTTTTTCAATTCTGCATATAAAGACCTAAAAATATACAGGGGCTTATATTTAAAATAAGAAAAATAAAGTGTTTTTAAATTTAAAGAATTTGACACTAAATTTTGGACATCCTGTACAGTTCGAATTAATCAAACATGACCTAAGCGACTGATATTACGTTACTTAATAAGTTTGTTGTTTAATTCCAATAATCCAAGTACTATTGGTATTTTTATTCATTTTTAAATTCAATGGTGCAAAACAGTTTTTTTTTATATTTTATTTTTTTTCTCTGAAATTACTGAAGCGATGGTAACAAAATTTTAAAGAAAGATAGATGACTACAAGAGGTACCTAAATATACAAAAAATATACAGCGTTCCATTTAAAAAAATGCACCGTCGTGACGTCACACTTTTTTGTGACACCCTGTATAACCAAAATTATTTTCCTGAAATGCACCGTAGGTTGAAGGTAACGTCTGCAAGATATGAAAATTTTACATTAAATAATAAATGAGCTACATAAGACGGGAGGTGAGCTGCAGGACCCTGTATATCAATAAAAGGTAGTAAAAAATAGTAGTAATTAAAAAAAATAAAGAGTAATTTGATAACTGAAAAATATTTTTATCTTTTTTTCCGTGGTCGATATAACATGGTCAAAAACAGGCGAATTTTGCTTGCTCTTTATTCATTTATTTTAAAGTATCTAAATTTAGGGAACTAAAAGTTCTTTAGATAATAAGTATACATAACTAAATACAATAAATTTTATTTCTAAAACAAAGTAAAACAAAATAAATTCAAAGGTTTTTAAAATAAAAAAAACATGAAAATTGTTGACGCGAAAGAAAAATATTTATTTGACCGATATTTGCAAAAGCAAAATTAACGAAAATTTTTATCTGATTCTGAAATTCAATATTTACTTTCGCAGCTGTGCCTCCAATAATATGCTAATCTTGTATAAAAGTAGATTTTTCCGTATCAATCAATCTGATTGCGCGAGACCTGAATTTCTTGCTCTTTCATTTAGTAAGTAGGAATTTATATATCAGGATTCCACATTTAAATGAATTCTAAACAAACTTTTGAAGTAAGTTAATTAGATACCGTTTTTATATTTCCTTTTATATGTTTTATTAAACTTAGGCTGGTTTCTCATTTTTTTTTTAAGTAAAGACCAACAAAAGATGTGCCCAAATTAAATTTTTGGATTAAGAAAAAAAGCTGTACATTATTATTGTGGCCACGTCGATGAAAGTTTATTTTAGTACAGAGTGTGTCAACCATGTAATAATGTAAGTGTATGCTTTAAAGATAAAATTTGTCAATAAACTAAGTCTGCCATCTCATAGAGTAAGCAATTGTTCCCTTTTTAAAAATATTCTTTATTATACACTCGATCATTCAAACAGTGGTGGCGGATTAAAAGTATTTGGAATTAACATAAAATTTTTCATGGGTACATTTTATACTTGAGGTTATTAGGTGCTAGGATAATGGAGTTTGAGGAAAAAACGTTTCCTCTACATAATTTAGTTATTAATAAATAAAATAAACTTTGAAATATAATATTTTGCGATCCTGAGTTATTAGTTGCGTCGTAATGATAGTGTAGATTGTACCTAATAACTTTCTATTTACGCCATTGCACGCTAATGTCTAAAACTCGCAAGTCCTTAAAATCAGGACAAAACTCTTTCAGGTTTTGCAGATCAGTTTATTTTTAATTAAATTCTGGAAAGCTAGAATTTCTAATCCTAATTGAATTTTAATTGAAACAGTTATCTCCATCTCTTAAGACTTTCCAAATATTTACAGATTTTGCGTGTCACCCCGTAATTCGCCCTCTCCGTAATATCTGTCTGCATTTCTGGAAATACAGTCACCATCATCTTAAACTCAAACCCCTTGCAAATGTCACGAAGAGACGTGATTTCGTCTTATCGGTCTCCATTTGCCTTCCCCTGCAAATAAACTCCTGCATTATCTAATATTTTCCCCCGATTTCCCCGTCAACTCGGTGATTCTTCTTAATGGAGTTAAATGTAGACGACTCGAATGACACACAGCTATTTTACTTTTCTTACCTTGTATATCAACATTTAATTTAATAAGTCAAATCTTTCAGTAAAATTTTAATATAAACAATATATATCGTTATAGTCTGTACTAGACACTATAGATGTCCTATTGGTTGTAATACTCTTAACGGCCAGTCGTAAAAGGAACTATCAGTTCGCAAGAATTTTAAATAGGGCGAGTCTTAGATAAAGTAGACGAGTATTTTATAAAACATTTATTTACCCACTTAAACAAGTGCGTTTCTGTTTAGTAAGCAACTACCGATGTTTATTTGGTTTCAAATTTTTCTTAGTCCTCACATGCTAAAAAGGTAGCTTCTTGTAATTAAATGGCTCGGGATTTCTTCAGGCACCCACTCAGCCAGCATATGAGAGTGGAGAGTTCCATAGTCTGGCTCTAAGCCATACATTAACAGAAAGTCATTTCAGCTTAACTTTTTTAAATGCACGTCGGTGGTTTCCCGTGATTTACACACGAGCAATTCATACACAACCCTTTCTATCCAAAAGATGTAACTTGCGGCAGCCTTAAGACTGTGCTTGCAGATGCTAAAATGTAAAGTGTTTAGAGAATGATTTTACACTTTAGTCCAATGACTGAAGACCTGAAAGTACCCAAAGCTGTAAATAAATCTGTACAGTTTTCATTTGTGGCGCAATTCTAAGGTCTTCGCGGATGCTTTCGAGTGAGAAAAAGCTGAAAATGGCTCCCCAAAGTCCTAAAAATGAGTTTCCCGCGAATATCTGCAAAAATATACGAATTAGAGAAATTTTGTTCGGACAAAAAATGAAGATCACCTCGAAATCTAAAAAATAGTACTAACCATTTTTTTCGCAACACCAATATTTTCGCAAAAACGGCCGTCAAAAAATCCATAACATTCCACACTGGATAGATGTGGTAGTTTTGGACTCTATTTAAAAAAAAAGTACATTTAGAAACTACATACTTTAACCTTTCAAATGATGTGCGTTGATAGCTTTTCAATACATGATGAGTTTTTGATTCGCGTTTATTCTACAGATTTTCTAGAACTCCGAAAACGGCTAAAAAATGCAGATGGGCAAAACAATTTTTTATTAAAACGCAAAAAAGATAGTGAAGAAAATTTTCTGGGATAATTGAACACTTGATAAGATTTCATTATAAAAAAGAAATGTTAATAACAAACAATTTTTTCAAAAAATATCAATAAATTAATGAGATACTCTCAAAACATTGTGAAAAAAACTTTGACCGCTTTTTTAGTATTCTAGAAAAATCAGAATAAACCCAAACCCATAATATGAAATGATAGGTACGGGTTTTCCATTCTGATGAACTTTGAATGATTAAAAAATGTACATTATTGCCCGAGACAATTCGTCCGCCCGCTTATAAGTGAATCCATGAAGATAATGGCATTCAAGCGGTAGAGCGGCAGCTGAAATAAGGGGACTTTTGGGTCCCGTTATCTCAAAAACAATCAATTTTAAAAAAAAAAATTATAGGGACCATTTTTGTATTTTGGCAGATATTAGCGGAAAACTGATTTTTCGGGTCTTGAGGGGCCATTTTCAGCCCTTTCCCACCTGTTATTGTTGTTAAACTTGCTCGAAAGCATACCCGAAGACCTAAGAATTGCGCCACAAGAAAAAACTGTACAGATTTATTTACAGCTTTGTTCTTCGTTTACTGGACTACTTTCCAAGATAAAAACACTATACATCTAAATGTCGTGAGTTTTTGTGTCTTGTATAGGCCCCAAAAATACGGTCACTACGCTCTCTGCGCTTTATTTCCTTAAGAATGATATGTAGCATTCCGTAAACATATGTTGTCGCATCCAAGAACAAACAAAACCTTCGGTAAAAATGGTTATTAATTTTACCCCTTTGTGTCGTTGGGCTTTGGTTTGACAATTTCCTAATACATAATATACTTAGTCTCTTGCTGGAGTGTTATGTCTTAAAACTATCTATCTTTTTAATTTATTATTTTATAATATTTAAAGCGCGTGTCAAAATTCTTAAATTGACCACTGGTGCCCATAAGAGCTTACTGCAGCCACTAAGTCAACGATAGAGGGATTATTTTTGCCAAAGTAAATAAGAATAAATATTAAATTCCAGTTTATTTAAAGAATGCAAAAACTCTAATCATATTGACAGAAACAATCTCTGACTTACGACATAGCCCTACCTAATATTTCCCGTCAGCTCCCCGATTATTTCTAATGGAGTCTAAATGGAGGCGACTCGTATGACAGACAGCTAACCCGACGTCTTCCCGAGGGAAGAGGCGCAATATCCAATTAAAAAATAAACTATTAAAGTCTCAAGTAACACAAAACGAAGGCAACGGGAAGGCTTTTAAAGAATTTAAAACCCCCGGCGGTATAGCTTAAGTTTCTGCAATATTTTTACTACTTTTATTTTAATGTTTCATGATTGTAACTGCACTAGAATGTGAAACGTGAGGCCGTTATCAAGGGGATCCCGAAATATACAAGCCGCTTCTTTTAAGATAGTGAATAATACATTTTAAAAGCTTATTTTAAGAAAACTTTTATTTAGGTTGTCAGGTAGTTGCGCTGCCTATTAAAGAGCAGGTTAGACACTAAAAGAATAAACTGTCAATAATACATTTTTAACACGAAAGAGTTTTAAGAATACCTTCGCTTTTATCACAATCAAACTGTGTAACAACAATATGAACCAGTTACTTTAATTGTTTTCCCCTTGTGGATATTGGCCACTTATTAAATTCTTTAGGATAAACCAAACAAAGTATAAATTTAAAAACAAGGAAAAACTTCCGTCAAATTTAGCTAAACATTTTAAACGCAATCTGGTCGATGACGCACGCTGAAGACGAGTAATTTCCCCAGCCTTTGACCATAGGCGTACCCTTTTAAATTTGATGCCTTTTTGTAAATTTTGTTTGAAACGTAATGCTGCATTCAAAATCCTGTTCGGGTTTAAAGAACTGTTCTGGACTTTTTATTATGAGTTCGGTTTTTCTAGCTACATAGCCTTTTCATCACATTTTTTGTGCGCATGCGTCAGTATCAGCCGAAGAAGCGGTGTTGTTTAAGTATTAAGATGATAACCTATAAATCATTTGAAATACAATACAATTTAATCAATATAACTTGTTATATGTGGTAGGCCTAATTGAATAAAATTTGATATTTTATAGTAAGAAGTAATGATGCTAATTTCAATCAAGCTATTCTTTTCCCTTTTAAAGACGTCCATGATTAACCATCTTTTAATTGTATATTATGGCTACTGAATTGATAATCAGTGAAGCCCATCAACGATTTTCCAGTAAATGATTTAATTGGATAATACGATTCCCAGCCATTGTCGATCAAAACAGTACGAAATTTCGCTATTTCAACAGCGACCTTTGCACTGTCACATGATGAAAGCTATTACATTTAGAACCCCTATTCTCTTCTTCTTCTCTGGAGCCGTCTTATTCACTACCGAGCATGCACTCTTGGGTTTGTGCATAATCTTCCATTATCTTTTATACCAATTCTCCCATTAGTCATTTTCTTCTAAAGTCTGTATACCGGCTGATTGTTAATATATTCCTGGGCCATTTCGGTTGCCCAAATAATGCCTCTTTTGTGATTTAATGCTTCACATTCACCAGCCTGATGGCTGTTTCTTCCCCCGTCGCACATTATGCTCTGGGTCCTAATGTATGAGCTATAAGGAGGGGGATACCTAAAGGAATACACCAAGAGTAGATGCCTTCAGGTATCATCACCTGTTAACAACCCTACCGTTATGCGAAGTCTTTTCCTACTTTGTCAAGTATTCTTCCTTCGTTCTTATTGGATGGTTATGAAGCCTTTTCATTCTACGTCCGTATTAGTCCGCACTTTGATAACTTTTCTGGACTATTTGAGTAACGTAAATTGATTAGTATTAGGTTAGTTTTGTAGTCTGATATTGTAATTTATTGAATTTTGTTTCTTGTTTCTTGTGGCAATGAAATTATAAGAGAAAAACTAGGGATTTTCCTAAGTAATGAATTAAGCCTTCTTCACATCTGAAAGTGGTGATGATGTAGAAACTACATTAAATTTCTAAAATTAAGGATTATGTGGTTATGTTATAGTTTATGATTATGGCGCGCAACCTAATTTTAAATATTGCATTCTTTAAAATGCGTTTGAGATTTTCAAATGTCCGATAATCCTGAAATTGTCAGAGAACGATTCTAGGTATTGAACTACCGCGCATACAGTTCGGGGCCGTTCTTGGATAGTTCAAGAATGGTCCGTAAAAAGGAACCCGAATAAAGCACTTATAAGCTTATTTAAATAGGAAACTGTTTACTTGTTTACATAGACAAAGAAACCAATGCTGGGATTTTAAATGTGTTTGTTATATGCAAATAAAAACGCGTTTCGTTTACTATAAACTACTTTAAGTTAAAAAGTAATATTTTATTTTAAAAAGTACAAATACTCTATCTGAAACATTAGTAATTTAATCTTCGACAATGTTGAATCAAGAGGTTTTAACCAAAAACTAACTGATTACGGGAATAAAAAGCTGGTTGGATAAGCGGTTTAATACTCATGAGAGGCTGTTAATGTATGTGAGAATCATCGATTTTTAACACTAGATACAGCATTGACCCCGCTTTGTTTGGGTTCATAATTAAAAATATCTATTAATTTCGAAATTATTCAAAAATAATATTCTTTTGTTTAATATGTTCGTCTAATTGGGCAAACAAAGCTTCAAGACCAAAATAAACTTAGCTCCGCCTAACAGAAACAACCTCATTCTAAGTAGCTTGGCTATAAACTATAATCGTAAACTGTAAGACAACCGATCTAATCATCAACTCTATACACCCTAACATTGTCTTCGAACACGTATAAAAAGCGAACAAATAGATATTAAGAAAAAAAATTCCTATGTAGAAATACTTACGGTTTGCGTTAACAATCGAATTTACGTACCTGCAACAAAAAAATATTGTTTTTAAGGTCTACTACTACTTTTAAGGTATACTATGTATACTTCAAGTCCAAAATTTCTGTCAATGACACATCGCTCGTCTTTAGAGTGTCCCGGGTTGTGTGGGGTCAGGGGAATCAATTCCAGTGGCGTGTGCATTTCAGAAAATAAATGATAAAGATTCGTCAAAACATGAAAATATTTTTTACAAGCAAAAGTTATTTTCTCACATTTTCATCAACCCATTAAATTAGTAACAAGCCTATATTATTTTGGTATTATTCGGATTAATGAAAAATGTAATTTTTTTGCTTAACTTTGCACACCTCCTATTTTGAGTTCATAGAACACAAATTTGATTTTTTTTTGCGATTTCTCAACGTTTTTTGAAAAAAAAACTTTAATTTTACCTTTTCCGATTTTATTTTCCTACATAAAAAAAATAATAAAATTTCAGTCTTAACATAAATTAAAAAAGATGTAAAAACAGAACGATAGACAATCCAAGTTACACCGACTTGCCAATTTACCACCGATCTTGCAAATTCAATATTAAATACGATATTTACACGCATTGCTTCATCAAAAATATTCACTATATAAGGAACACAAAAGCCCTGAGATCATCAGCTTGTAGAATCCAATAACTATTTTGGGTCTTTCAAGTTCCAGATTTAGGATTTCCATATCGAGGATATTTTTGATCAAACATTGGGGGCCGAGCGAAGCAAGGTTCGCATACCTTATAAAAATGTCATAAAGAAAACTATTACAACTTGGAAACAGGTCAACATTTTTAGAATTTTGAGTTGAATTCGGACGTAAACGTTTTACCTACTTTTTATTAATAAATAAGGTTTTTTACGTACTTTTTGAGTGATTTTTTTTTAATATTAAAATAGTATGAGTTTTTTAAATATGGTTTCGTGCAAATGATTTAATTTAAAGGAGTATGTCGTGAAATGAAATTAAACAATTCAATCAATATTCTTTTGAAATACTATAAGAGGCGGCCAAAAAAAATAGCTTCTGATTCATGTTTAACAATCGGAAAGTAGAAAGTGTGCAAAAAATAGCGAAAAAATCGCATTTTCCAGTATCCGAATAATTACTAACATTGTTTATTTGCCTTTTAAAACTCTGAATACCGTACGCGAAAAAAACTTGTTAAAGTTGCACATATCTCTGCAGCATCCAAAATGGTTAGTTCTGGATTTCGTTCCCGAATCCCATGGTAAACATTTTAAACGTTAACTGAGTTTTTTTTTGTAGGCGGATAACTGGTTAAAGGTTAGTTAATATTTATACTTTACTGAATTAAAAGCACTTAACAACACTAAATTAATATATACAATTATATACACTAAATAAGATAAACTATAATAAAATTGGCACAAAACAATATTTATATACTACTATTACTAGACATTTATATTATTTAGAAACTACCCTGTATAGCAATTAAAATTTAAACTTACAAAATCTGTCCATAATCAATAATAACTAAATAAAATCATCGAACAGCACGAAAACCCTGTCGATACGCTTATTTTTAAGTTTCTTCAAGTTGTAAAGTAAGGAATGTGTTTTGCCACTTTTATTGTCTTTTCGATAACAATGATTTCAATACATATTGGCGTGCTATTTTAAGTGCGATTGCTGGCTGGTAACTTATTTTCGCGAATTATGACAACGTGGCGATGAAACTTTTGGCCGGTTCACTGTTATTTGAGCGGAAAAGTATATCATAGGCTTAAAAATAATTTACTAGTGTTAGATTTTTATTCAGCCGCTTCGTCGGTTGGGTGGCCGGTATTAAATGAGTTACTGACAGGACTTTAGGTATAGTATGCTACATTTAGATTAACATTTGTATAAACCTTTAGATATTAAAACAAACAACAAGATAAGTACTTAAAAGCCCTAATTTAGAAAGAAAAAAATAATAATAACTTTTGCTTTTAGGGAATCAATTTTGTTCTTGTTTTTCAAGTATATCATTTATTTGTCAGAATTATCGTAGTTTTTAAAACTTGTAAACAGTATCATCTTTTCATGTGACACAAGTCTTTAAAATATATTTTAACAACAATTTGTTACTGTATAAGTATATAAGATAAGATGGAGCTGAGATGCTTTTTCGGGTTTAAAAACGAATAAATCTATAACATCTAGCCCTTCTAAAAATTCACAGGCAATTTTGTAGAGGTAAAAATAAACAGTGATTGGTTTTCTAAATACTAAAACGAAATATGACACTTACGCAATTCGTGTTTGGACGAAAATGAAGAGCAGTTTATTAACTACAAAAATGATACCCATTACTTTTGTCAAAAATTTGATAGTTTTTGCAATAATCGGCCATAAATGCGCCGAGTATTTTTTGCACCTGCCCCGTATCTCGAAAGGTGCTCTAAGCTACTTACAATTCCAAACGAACGGACTAATTTTTAAATAACTCACGAAAAAATGCATATTTTTGCATGATTTAAAGTTTACATAAAAGAAGGAACGTGTAGCAATATCTTGTTACTGTTTCTTTTTTGTTTCTTTAGTAAATTAAAAACATGAGCCAAAGTTAGTTTTTGCTCGATATTTTGACCCTCCCATCAATCTATTCATATTTTTTGTATAAAAAGTAATTTCACCGAATTCTTTTGGATTATGGGGCTTTGGAAGGTGTAAAATACATTTCGCAAAATTAAATAAATATATTAGTGTATTTTAATAAACAACGTGTTTTTCTTGGGGCGGTTTTTTTGAATTACCGGAGTTTTCGAAAATGCTCGGGTCTATCGGGAATTAATAAATATTCAAGGACCAAATCATCTTTCAATGCACATTCGAAAGCTTATATTACCCCTTTCTAGAGGGCATTCTTCTTATATTCCAAGTTTTTTTTTAGTTTTCCGGAAAATCGAGAAAATTCTCACCCCAATAAAAACTCCAATTTTTTTGATAATTACTTAAGTTTTTATTGGGACAATAATTTTCTCGATTTTCCGGAAAACTAAAAAATTTGGAAAAAAAAGAGTGCTATCGAGAAGGGGACAATCTAAGTTTTTGAATGATGTGCATTGTTAGCCGATATGGTTCTTGAATATATATTAATTACCGATAAACCCGAGCATTTTTAAAAACTCCGGAAATCTAAAAGAACCGCTCTAACAAAAGCACGTTGTTTATAAAAATACACAAAAAATATTTATTGAGTCTTTCGGAATGTATTCAACACCTTTCAAAGCCCCATTATCTAAAAGGATTCGGTTAAATTACTCTTTATAAAAAAAAAGGAACTGATTGATAGGAGGGTAAAAATATCGAGCAAAAACTAATTTTGGCTCGGGTTTTTAATATTCTAGAGAAACAAAAAAAGGAAACAGTGAAAAGTTATTTCAGCGCCAGGTTCCTCCTTTCATATGAACTTTGAATCATGAAAAATATGCATCTTTACGTAAGTAATTTAAAAATTTGTCCGTCCGCTTGGAAGTGTAGTAGCTTGGAGTGTAGTACCTTTCGAGTTGCGAGGCAGGTGCAAAAAATACGCGGCGCGTTTAAGGCCGGTTATCTCAAAGACTATTAAATTTTTGACAAAAGTGATGGGAATCATTTGTGCAGCTAATGAACTGCTCTTTATTTTTGTCTAAATTTGAATTGCCTAAGTGTCATGTTTCGGGAGATATCGGCCAAAATAGTTGAGGCCCTTGCGGACATTTTTTTATCCATGATATTTTCAGACATTAATGTACACATTAATACCTGCAAATTAAAAAAATTGTGACGTCCCAACCTGATCATCAGTTTTGGGGTTTCTTCGGACTTCATTTACTGTGTCCCAAGATAAAAAAGTGCATAGATTTAGATGGTGAATACGAGAAAAACTAATGCACAAATCATAAGGTGGGTTTAGACCTGAGTACGTACGCAGTGAGCATCCATGCACGCATTCGTTTGCATTTGCGAAAAGCGTTTAAATAGGTTTATGTATTGTTTCTTTGAAAGTGTTAGACAATGTAATGGTTTCAATAACACTAAAATCTTGGACTTCCATTGTCTTTGTTGTTAACTGTTACACAACGTTTCGGTTAGTGATGTATCTCCAACCGTTTTCAAGTGATAACTAAAAGCTATTCCTAAAACTACGACTTATATACTATCCCTTGGTCACTGAAGCTTGACCGACTTTTCACGGTTCAGCAACGGCAGCCAGATATTCCGAATTTCTACACTAGGTTTGCTAAATACATTTTGGTTGTTTACAATAATTGCAGCTTCCTTAAATTTTCTTTTCTTCCAGTGGGTTTCTTTATGAATGGTTTTTGCTTCCGACCATTGTATGTGGTGTTGTTTTGACCAAGCGTGTTCGGCAATACCTGACTTCGACGTTTCACCTCGTTCCGTATGTTTTTTGTGTTCTTTAACTCTTACTTCGAGAGGTCTCTTTGTTTCCCCAATGTATACCTCACCACAATCACAGGGAATTTGGTAGATACAGTCATTGTTTGAAACATTATTGTCTGGTCTCGTTTTGGTGAGAATACTTCTTAGAGTAGTTTGGGATTTAAATGCCGTTTTAATATTGTACTTATTCGCGATTCTGCGGATCTTTTCCGAAGTTCCTTTAATGCATGGAATTGTCATGAATATTTGGTCACGTAGAGTCTCGTTCAAGTTAGAGTTTCTTGTCTTATTTTGATATTTTTTGATTGTTTCGTTTACTAGTCTCTCACTGTATCCGTTCTGCTTAAGATCCCTAGTTATGTTACCTATTTCCTCTTGCAGGGATTCCTACTGTTGCATAAGGTCACTGCTCGATTGTATAGAGTCGTATAACCCCTCTTTGGTTTCGTTAGAATGATTAGAATTTTGGTGTAAATATTGTCCAGTGTGGGTAGGTTTTCTGTATACCGAGGTTTGTACATGTCCATTATTTCGTTTGACTAGAACGTCGAGGAAAGGTAAGGCCGAATTTTGCTCCTTCTCCATTGTGAATTTGATACAAGGTCGGATGCAATTTAGATGTTTTAAGAAACCTTCAAGTTCTTCGTCATTACCTGTCCATACAATAAAAGTATCGTCAACATATCTTAGCCAAACTTTTGGTTTAATTACTGAAGTTTTAATTGCATGTTCCTCAAACCATTCCATATAAATATTAGCTACCACTGGGGAGAGGTTTATGTATATTTCGACGCACAAGCTGATCCAGTTCTTCGCAGAAGTACGTTAATAATGGAAGACGACGATGAAATCATACCACTGGGGAGAGGTTTATGTATATTTCGACGCACAAGCTGATCCAGTTCTTCGCAGAAGTGCGTTAATAATGGAAGACGACGATGAAATCATGGCGGGTGCATTTATTTTAATGTATAATTTGATAAAAAAGAAAGAAGCTCGTAAACGTAGACCTCGTCGTTGTTGGCAAACTCAATTTTTACGCAACAGATAAAATACTTTATTACGCGAGTTAGTGACAGATAACAGTTATGATCAATTTCGAAATTTTACAAGAATGACAAAAACTGACTTCGAATATCTGCTTAGTTTGATAACTCCCAAAATTATTAAAATGGATACAAATTATAGAAAGTCAATATCACCAAGAGAACGTCTAGCACTGACTTTGCATTTCTTGGCAACTGGAGACTCCTACAGCAGCTTACAATGTCTTTTCAGAGTCTCAAAATCTTCTATCTCTTACATTATTCCTGAAGTTTGTCAAGCCATAGTGGAAGTGCTTCGTGAAAGAAATTATATAAAGGTATGTATATTTGGGTTGTTAATTTATTTTTATTAAACAGTTCATATATCACATGCATAAAGTATTAAAACAAAAAAAAACAATTAAACAGTATTAAAAAAACATTAAGCTGAAAAAAATAAATAATATTTTCTTAACAAAAATATAGTTTTGTTTAACTCTCAGAAAAGGGATGTAAATTTTGATCAGAATTTGTGTTGGTTGGGGTTTGGTGAAATAATAAAGAACCTTGCACATTGGGTACAACTCTTTGTGCTCCTGAAAATATCTAAATAACATTTTTGTCTAAAATAATTAGGAGAGCCAATATTTTACTACTTGAAAATTTACATGTGATTTTCTTTGTACCGCCCGGCAGAGCAACACCCGGTATACATATGCATGTACATACCTTTTCCAGTTCCAATGCTGGCCCTAATTTTACTTTTTTCACGGCGAAACAATCCCATGAGACTTTTTATCTTTTTTTGTGCTTCTGCACTATCTAAATTTGCAATATTTAAATTATTCACAAGTGCTTGCCAAGCATCATGTTTTTTTGTTTTAGAGTAATATTCTTGGTTCCTCACATCCCATAATATAGGAAGTTTTTCAAATTCTTGCAATAGAAGCAAAACTTTGGTGTTACTCCACTCCATTTTCAAATTAAACGAATTCGCCTGTTGAAGTACGTGCGTTCGTAGATAATCCCAACAGTCCCAACCCCGTTCAAACTGGACGTTCGCGAACCAATTAATTCTTTTGAGCATCGCATCGAGACCGACAGCCGGCGGATCGCGCCGAAGCTATTCGCGCATAGAAACACACAGCGTGAGCGTGCGCGCATAACCGTTTACACTTGAGTATTCGCGGTGGATCAGTGCGTGCGTGCTCAGGTCTAAACGCACCTATATAGTTACAGCAGTTAAATATTTTGGATTATATATAAACCTTCCTCGTAGATTTGCCTGGTTGCTTTAGATATTACCAAGGTAAGAATCAATAAATGTAAAATAAAATCTTATTAAAAAAAATTGTATAAAGAAAGTAAAAACACAAATGTTTCCTAACATTACAAGAAAAAGAAGACTTTTTTAGCTAACTAACGAACTACAGTAAAATTTAAGTATTTTTTAAATAATAGAATCCTAGGTGTCCTTAGAATAAATTTCTTTAGGGATAAATCTACAACCAGACATGAAAAATAAACTTTTATAAACACAGAATAAGATACCGGCATACAGAAAGTTTAACTACCAAAAAACCATTGTGTTAGTGAATTTTCGGATCTTCCTAATTATAAAAAGAAGGTTTAACTTATTTTTCGGTGTATTATTTACATATAATATTTAAATACAGTATAAAATGACGTAAAAATTATTTTTCTAATAAAAAATACCTTTTAATTTAATATTAATAAGTATTAGGGATTTTGTTTACTTTTTTATTTCCTACAATTATTATATTATATTAATATATTTAAACTACAATTTTAATTAAATTAAGCCGATTACTAAAAGGGAATAAGGTTCATAAAGGGCGCTTTTAGGTTGATTACCACAATCAGAATATTTAATAATCAAGGTAATAATAATAAAGTGCCTACTAAAGATAAGTTAGGCGAAGCAGAAGATTAAAGAGGGTTCAGCTTCAAAACGAAACCTAGATGGATCAGGTTAACCCTAAATTTATTCGTTTTAAAATTATCGAGTGAGTAAGAGGAGGTACAATGAACTAACAATTTGCAAGATATTAATTTCCAGGATACCTTACTCCTTATTTAAGACAAAATCTTAATTCACTAGTAAAAAAGATGGTAAAAAAAGTTTTTTTATGAATTAGGACACTAAGGTCTTTTTTTGGGTTAACCCATTAAGGACTGAGTTTTTTATATTCGGAATACTAAGGAGTAAATTATATTTTAATACTTTACTTAGCAATAAAAATACGTTTTAGGAATGTACAATGTCAAATTTTCCATTTGACACAAACTTATATCCGAAGCGGATAGGTTTTCCCCGGATAAATTGTTTGCAGCCGTGATGGCCTTAATACTCAATCATGCTTTCGTCATATGATATTTCTTGTGATGGTACAAAATGACGTAAAAATTTTTGTTTCATTTTATTCATCAATGGTCTTAATTTTGCCATCTTATCTTTTGGTTCTAGTTTTGTGTTGTCGGCACATTGTATATGCCTCATTATTTCGATAAATCTATCTCTACGCATTGCCTTGTAAACCCTAAAACTTCTAACATCTTCTCCCTAGTCCCAATAACTTTTTTGGAAGGTTTTTGGTCATATCCCGTCACAATCAATATCCCAAAAAAGCATCTCATTTCTTCATGCGATATATTGGGATTGGAGAAATTTTTAAATGCAGCGTATTTGTTACTTTTTTTAACTAAAAAATCCGTAATTTCGTTTGTCAGAAAAAGTTCAAATACCTGTACTGGTGTTAAGTTCTTATATTCTGACGTATCCGGTTGCGGAAAAGAGGTATCTTCCTTACTTAAAAGATCCACATGTTTAAGCCACTCAAACTTCTCATCGCTTTTCTTAACGATTGACGAAAGTGGCACATCGTCTGGAATATCATCGCCTTCATCCAAAACATCAAAGCTTCTCAATCTTTTGCCACTATCCATTACTACTTCAGCATTGGCTAGTAGTTGTTTTCCGGATAGATTATCAATTAGGTCACCTGAATCTTCATCTGCGGAATCTTCGTCTGATAACATTCTGTTTCCGGAGGTTCAATGTAGACTGATTGCACATGCTCGTTAGTATCCATTTCCTGCCAAAACTCTTTAGTTTTAAACATATTAGCAACCTGCTGCACCGTTAAACTAAAAATAAACATACATATTTTTATGTATGCTAAGAGACTAGCGTTCCATATAAGGAACAGCAGAACATGCGAAAATAAGAAAAACAAAGGCATATTAAATAATTTTTTCAATGAAACTCAAAGTTAAGTACATCAAAATTTATTAATATAGTATTAGTTTCAGTCTAGATATTCCTAAACTTATTAAAATATGTACTTACACATCTCGACGCGCCATTTTCGTGTATGCACCAGACAGCTGAACGGAGCAAATAACTTTTTAAGAACTCTTTTCGTTTACTCGATGTTTAAACTGATATGACACGTTACCAGTATATTCAGCAACCTGAAAATATCGACCTACGAAGATTTTTTGCAAATACACTCTTATTTTTAACCATTTTATGATGCTTTGATTTGCGTTCCATATATGGAACGCTAGTACTTAATGGGTTAAAATGTTTTCTCCGCCGATCTCTACTCGTATTAAAAACATTTTTTTTTGTACATATTTAGGGATCAAAAATGCTTTTTAAATTGTACCATTTTTCGTCCCAAAACATTTTTTTCTGCTGTTAAACGTTGCATCTACAAGGCTGGGATGGTTGCTACAATCATGTATACTGTTTTTTTAAATCTCAAGTAGAGTTTTCTCAAAATCTTAAAATTATCTGAAAAATGAGAAATTATATATGAGGAAAATATTCTTTCCATGTAGTTAAAGTACATACGTTAGCAAAAATATTTATATTTATTGCTAAATACGTAAATTTACTTAACATGTCAGCTTACACTTATTATTGTTACCGACAAACGTCTTTTACGCTTTTAGTGAATGGAAGTGCTGAAAAAATATAGAGGCTGATAGTCTGCGAGTGGACTATGTGCAAGATTAAATTTATGATAAAATTAACTGTCAAAAAGCGTTCTAACTGGTCAAGTGCCTTAACATATTAGCAATGAAATTAGTGCTACTTTCTACGCTGTTGTCATTAAGGAATAAGAAAAATCAACATTTCTCAGTTGCGTCATCTTAAACGGCCGCGCCATATTAATAATTTATAATTGTTAACAAAAAAATAACAATTAGCTTCTATTTGATTACGATAGTTAACTGTATTAGCTACACGGCCGAGTGTGATCGCGTTGTTAAATTTAGCAATGGACTTAGCAATTGTTAAAAGCTAACAACGGTTTAGAATGTTTAACAAAATGTCAGATTTTGACAGGATGCCTACTAAAATCATTAAATAACACTGACAATGACGTTTTGTTAAACATTCTAAACTGTTGTTAACTTTTAACAATTGCTAAGTTAATTGCTAAATTTAACAACGCGATCATCACTAGGCCGTCAGTGTTACAAGATTGAGCTTTTTTATTTAGATAATTGGTAGGTTTTTAAATAATATTTGTATGATAGTATGTGGACATACACTATATTTTATTTTTATTTTTTATATGAGGCCAAAATAAAGAGTTTCAATTTTTGTAATACATTTATTGTTTGTATGTATTTTATTTTTAAGGTGGTATTATAAAAAGAATGTTTAATATATATTTGGTTTTAATATTCTGTATTATTAAATTTAAAAAAAAATAATATCGACAATAAGTCTAACAATCAGTACTCAGTAATATCAAAGCGCTTAGAGCCATTTTGATTTCTATATCGGATATGTTCCAATTGGCTCTGACGGGACAATAGTAATATAGTAGCCAACGTGTGGACGCTTCACCTAATTAACCGTCCAAAGTAAGCACCAGCATTGGTACCAACGTGGGAATCGGCCTTACAATTTCCGATATCCAAATGGTAAGGCTTTTTTACAAATGGTAGGCCCGGCTACTAAGGAAGATTACTTTAAAAACAACATTGGTTAAGTGTTATAATTTTAGTTTCCGTTTAATACTGTTGATTAATTATATATATATATATATATATATATATATATATATATATATATATATATATATATATATATATATATATATATATATATATATATATATATATATATATATATATATATATTAATATAATAATAACAACAACTGTTTCTAAATGACATTAGTTTAGTATTTTTATGTAATAATTAACAGAATTACTTCACCTTCTTTGTTTTAAAAGACGTAAATGTTTGTTCCCTACTTTCCAAGATCCTTTAGTAATATCCCTAAATTTCAATTGTGTTCGAGATATTGCTTTAAATTTGCATATCTAATTACGAGTTGTTTCGTGGCGACCGCGGCAGGTACACAATTAAATATTCTTTTGATAAAGACGCCAGTAAAGCAGAAATTAACCCCTCCCACCCAAATTTACATCTTTATTTCAACGATTTGCATCCTTTCCCTTCCAGTTAAAGTTATAAAACCACTTTAGGTCCTTCTCCCTATACAAGTACATAAATAAACCACTATCTTATCTGAGCTTAAGGAATAGGGGGTGACTGGGTAAGTGCTACATTGCCAGTGAACCCATAAGGAGGACAAACTAATTAATAATGCGAAATATTAAGGAAAATTAATGGAAGATAATATTAACAATAATTTAGAATAAAACATTTTTTATATGATACTTAGATTCACGTTTTCCCGGATATATACATGGTGTTCGAAAAATTGCTTTGTTTAGTAGGGCAAGAACGTCAAATTTTTTAAAGAAATATTGTTTTTTTTTAATTTCTTAAAAATGTACTGACTTTGTCAACAAAATGGAAGTTAGTGTTAGGGTTTATACGCAAAGATTTTCCCAACCGCTAAATACCAAGCCAACAAACATTTATTAGTGTTGATTGTTATCTTCGGGATGCAACTTAAAGAGAAACTTTGAGAAGAGGTCTTATACGAACAACTCGAACTATAAAAAGAGAAGAAAACTTTAAAGGTTAAAAAAAACAAGTTCTATTAGCCTAGAAGTTGAACTGTTCCGAAAACTACTGTAAGTAAAATTTCGTAAGAAAAATTATTACGTCTGTATTACGTCTAAAATCCAGGAACTACTTTTACCGATTGATCTATATATGCCTCTCTCCTTTTTGTGAATTTATTTGCAATAAAACAATCGAATATTTGAACAATAAATTTGTTTATTTTTAAAGAGTGCTTAAGAAGATCTGCAGTCACATATCTATACAATGAATATGTTTATTTGTATGAAAAACCATGTCTCAATCATCAGAATTAATTTTTAATAACTACTGGTCCTGTTACGATTTTAGGCCACTTAAATCAAAACCTGTATTCAAGTTTCTTGCAAAACATATTACCGGTTCTTTTAGAATATTTGCTATGGCCCATTCGATCAAAAAATGTCCAGCCCAGTATGAAAATAGCTGTCAGAGTTGGCCCCGCCGATTCTGCGCAATACCAAAATTCCACGAAATAATTTAATGTGTTGCCTACTTACACACTGATAAATCAGTGTATAGTTAGGCAACATATTATACTTTTATGAGAGCCGGAGTACGGTTTTTGGTGCAACGGTGCGCGCGGCGCGTATGAAACTATATCCGCGCTATACCATCAACCGTCGCCGTCTCATCATTCGTCATTTTTTACTTTAGGTAAGTATTTCTTATATTTAAATTGGGTGCTTCTTATGAGACGTAATGTTAGGTAACGGAATAAATAATAATACATCAATTATAAATAATAGAAAATAAAAATGTCATAGGAAATAGCAGTGAGAAAAGTAAGGCAATCTTAACTATCTTTTAGATTTTAGATGATTTCCACAATTTTGTGTATTTCTATGGATTATTAAAAGGAAATAAGGTTTACATTTAGGTAGTTTTAATTTTTAAATAATTTAGTACATTCTTTTAAAGGATCAAAATTATTAATTACTGGGCAGACCAGGCAAATTTAAATATATACAGGTAGGTCCCTCTATGTGAAAGAAAGAAAGTACAATTTTATGTTAAAGTTCCTTTATGCCTTTTTCTGTATTCGTTTAAAAAGAAATTAGATTTTTGGTTTCTTAAACTTACATTATCAACTTTTTAAGCTCGACATACTGTAGACACATAATATTTAACGGATACTGTTACAATGGATACCTAGGTACCAAAGGTTACTAAACATTTTTAACCACTGTTATTTTGTCTCATGAATGTTTGTTATTAGTGAAAAGTATATGCCCAAAACGCAGTTATAAAAATTTTCACTTTTTAATGTACAACCAGAATCTCAGGATTAGATTAAACTCATTTACCCTATCTTTCTAACTTTTATCACAAAATTGGTGATAAGTACATAAACTATCATACAATGTTTGAAATTTATTTTAAAAAATCGTGTTTTATTTATTTAGTACAAAATTTTTGTAAAAATACAAAACTCCCAAAAATATCGACCATTTAAATAGGGTAAAGGGGCCATCTATCTTTCCATTTTCTATCAGATGATATAAAATCCAATATTACACAATAATTTTAAATCTTCTATGGTAAGATCGTTTAATAACCAACAATGTTGTGCAAAAAATAAAAAAAAAACAGTGAATGTTTGAATTTGACATATGATGATGTCAACTTTATAGATAATAACAAAGAATTATGGAAGTCCGGACCTAACCTACTATTTATTACGCAAACTCGCGGGGCCGATTTCCCTATTCCCTGCCCTGCACGCCTGGACAATTTTGTTCTACAGTATTGGGCTTCCATACACCTTTAAACTTCCTTGCACATGACTCAATATCTCAGCTACTGGATTGAACTAAGATATGATGCACCAATGACCACTACGATCTCCAGATTTAATTATGCTTAACTTCCTTTTGTAGGGCGTCCTTAAAAGATGTTTACAATGCTCCATGAACTCCTTTACTGTTTATTTACATTAAGAAACATTTTAATATGTATTTTCCTGTAGTAATCTCCCATAATGTTTAAAACTTTTTATATCTACTAAATATTTTACTAAACTGTTTAGAGATGTTCGCAGCGAACAGATATATTTAAGATTGACTGGATCTATTTTGACAGCAGATTATTTTGTAATAAAATTCTGTACACATATGTTGCGGACACTTCGTAAAAATAATTTAAAAAATAAATAAGGTTTAATTATTTTTGTAAGGTTATAGTTTTTGTTATACGATACAAACATGAGGTCTATTTGTTATTCACACTTACACTTTTTGTACACACCTAGTCCTAAAATGCACCTTCGATAAGAAGTGAAGAAAGACGTAAAGGAAGTGTAAGTGACGGCCATATGTAAAGTACTTGTCACGTGTCTATCAAAAACTAGAGACCTCGACTTTCTTGGAGAGGATTTACTAAACGGAGTCAATTTAGCTGTGGTGCTAAACAAGTTGCCAACAAAAGGACAACGAAGTTACTACATGAAAAAAATTCCCTTTGATGCAATTATTTCTAAATCTGTGGACAGTCATCCTTAGTAAGTTTAGTCAAGCATTCCAATTTATTATCTAAAATAAATTATGCCGACAATCCATCCATTTTGTTAAGATTAATGATAAAACAATATTTTAAACATAGACTTATTAAGCCTTAAGGTCGACAAAGACTTTAAAATACAGCACTACTTAATAATTTTTGTGTCATTTATACTCGGTCTAAGATGATTAAGTCCCTTGAATTACTTTGGGCATCTATTAATTAGTAACATTAATGAAGTTCAGAAATATACTCACCAGTAATTGTAAGCGAGAGCTAAGCTTGGGATAAAATTTCGGTTATCTGCTAATTAAATTTCAGTGAGTCTTGAAAGACCAATCCCAATTAAGAGGTAATAGTTTCCTGAAGCAATATGGCGGATGTAACACGGACCTGGTGCGGTTTAGGCGGTCGGAATTTATCGTTTCGTGGACAAGGAACATTTGACTAAAAACTAAGGCGCCGATTTAAAAAACTCATAAATTCCAACAAGTTGAATTGGTTTAAATATAATTATGAGCTTTTATTTGGTATTTCATAAAAATTTTTTTTTTTTTTTTTTTTTTTCCCCCCCCCCCCCCCCTCTTAAAAGTAAGTTTATCAAACAATAAATTTATTAGCCATCTAAAATAAAATTATGCCTGACAATCCTTACATTTTGTTAAGAATTAAAATGATAAAACAATATTTTAAAGAAGCATAAGACTTTTAATTAAGCCTTAAAATCGACAAAGACTTTAAAATACAGCACTACTTAATAATTTTTTGTGTCATTTATACTCGGTCTAAGATAATTAAGTCCCTTGAATTACTTTAGGGCATCTATTAATTAGTAACATTAATGAAGTTCCAGAAATATTACTGCACCCCAAGGTAAATTGTAAGCGATGCATCGCTTACGCTTGTGGATGAAAAATTTTACGGTTATCTGTCTAATTAAATTTTCAGTGGAGTCGTGAAGCCGACCAACTTCCCACAATTCAGAGGTAATAAGTTTTCCTGGAAGCAATATGGCGGATGTAACAGCGGACCTGGTGCGGTTTTTAGGCGGTCGGGAATTTATCGGCTTCGGGTGGACGAAGGAACAAAAATTCTGACTATTAAAACATAGGCGCCGATTCAAAAATAACCCATAAATTCCAACAAGTTGAATTGGTTTAAATATAATTATGAGCTTTTATTTGGTATTTCATTTTAAATTGAAATTGATACAAATGTTTTCTACAAAATTAAGAAATGTTGGATGTTTGTGACAGTTTTTTAATTTTTGGGCGAAAATTATGGAGATCGGTCCGATAGACAAGTCAAGTGGTACAGAAAAATTAAAAAAAAAAATCTAAACGTAACTATTCTTAAAGATTATTTTTAAAATATTTATAAAAATGAAATGAAATGATATAAAATGCCTTTAATGTCATTAATACTCCAAAAGGACATAGAGAACGTCATTGTACATAATATACAGATTAAAAAAATGTAAAAAATCATAAATTAAAAAAACTTAAACCTAGATACAAAAAGTGGAACAAAAATAATTTCACAACAAAAAATATATATAAACATGTTCACAGGAATACTAATATTTATTCAGCAAACAAACCGGGCTACAAACTAGTCCATTTAGGAGAAAAAAAAAACAATAATCAACAATAGTACAGCAATTACGAATTTAAAAGAAGCTATACCAGAAGGATAAGAGCCATCAGGTAGAAAAAAATATCAAAAGTACTCGTCTACCGAGTAATATTCTTTTTTAATTAAATAACCTTTAATCGCGTTTTAAAATTGGTAATGCTTCTTATCCTCTGATATCCGCTGGAAGGGCATTAAAGACCTTAATGCAGCTCATCATTGCACCCTTACCGAACAGAGCCGTCATTATAAGATGAAATGACAAGGTCATCCCATCTCTCGTCCGCATGTGATTACCTAAATCAGAATTTGTCACAAAATAGTGTGGACCCCCAAGAATTTTACACAATCTACCTGTTTAATACTTGACCCATTTATAGTAGTGTATAGTGACTCAAGCGCATTACCCTTAAATCTAACTAAAAAGTTTTGTCACTATTAAGCAATAAATTATTAACGGAACACCAGTCCGCCATGTTCTGAGCAATTTCCATTGGTCTGCGAGAAAGCCAAAGGTACTCGGACCCGCTATGATACAAGAAGTATCATCGGCAAACTGATATAAAGATTGTAGGTTTACAAATTGATTAATATTATTGGAAAAAATAACAAAGAGAATTGGTCCCAATATAGAACCCTGAGGAACTCCCAGAGAAATATTCCTGCTTTGTGAGAGTGTTGGAACCCACTGTCACAGCGAACTTTCTGTTGGTTAGATAGGATCTAAAGAGATTATTAGCAGTACCTCGGATGCCAAGCTTTTCCAGCTTAAATAACAAAATCTCATGATCAATTAAGTCAAAAGTCTTGCTAAGATCAAAATAAATACCAGCAACTGATTTCTGCTGGTCCACCTGTTCAAGAATATAATGTAAAGATTGAAATATGGCTTTAATAGTAGACCTTTTAGGTACAAAACTAAAAGAACTATAACAATTTATATTTATACAGCGTGTCCAAGATAAGGAAAGCTAGTATGGGGATCTTCCAAACGGTAAGAGATAGGTGGGTAGTTTAAATTTGGCAAAGTTGCGTATTGGAGAGCTCAGTAATATACCGTTGTAAAATTGAAGTTATATTTTGTACTTCTGGAAAAATGGCGAAAAAACTAAAATTTTCGATTTTCATTTTTATTTTTTAACTAGTTTATTTTAAAAGTTTGAAAAATTCTAAAAATACATTCTTTGGAACTTTTTGCGATCTATGCATTGGTAAAATCAATTTTTTTTGCGACGTTTTGTTTTCGGTAAACAATCATCGACTTTATTTTTTTAAATACGGCCCTGGGTTGTTTATTTAATTTTTTTGAACCCCTTAATTTCCCAATTATAAAAATGTATAACACCTAATATTTATTTAACAAATATGGAACGCCCTTATAAGAACTAATGTGGGTTCCTTGTCTAACTTGTTGTCTCTTATGGAAAATATATTTATTTAACAGAAAAATATCAATTATTGTTATACATCATTATAATTGGTACTAAAACTGCTTCAAAAAATGCAATAAACAATCAAGGGTCGTATTTAAAAAAAAGTTGATGATGGTTTAAAATTTTTGACTTCGCCAATGGATAAAACGGAAAAAGTTCCAATAAGAAGTATTTTTAAATTTTTTCCAATTTTTGAAATAAAAACGTAAAAATAAAAACGAAAATCGGAAATTTTAGTTTTTGGCCATATTTCCGGAAGTACAAAAAGAACAATTTTACAACGGTATATTATTGATCTCCCCCATACGCGACTTTGCCAAATTTAAACAACCTACATATTTCTCACCGTTTCGGAGATCCCCATACTGGCCTTCCTTATCTTGGACACGCTGTATAGTGATGACAAAAAAAATTAACTGTTAAAATTGAATAATTTCTCATTAATATTTATAACAAAAAAACAACTATCGACATCTTGCAAATTAAAAGCCGATCCTATAATTCCATATAGCGGCTGGGTTACGAAGAGTTTATTGTACGTCTTGCTGAAGGACGACTTAACCTATAAGGGTATTTGTTCATACACCTATTGTGCTTAATATAATATATTTACTTATTATTATTAAATGGGCTAATTAAAAAATTGTTTATTTTTGTTTTAACTGAAATATAGAAAATTACAAAGCAGAATAAACTAAACTTGCGGCGGCTTTGTATGTTGCATAAAATAGTCTACAACAATTACTAAATTATATATTATACATCTTTCTTACCTATAACATAGTAGAGTAATTTTATTTTTTCGCACTCAGTGCGGATTAAAGCCACTTCACGCACGTAATTGCGTGCGCAAATCGTAGGAAATAGTTATTTTCCTAATAAGTGCGCAAAGTGATACTTTTCCGCACGCCAAAGCAGTTAGACGAACGACGCGAAGCGGAGTTCGGATAAGCTTTAAGTGCGGAAAAGTCACTTTGCGCAAGTATTAGGAACAATACTTTTTCTACTTGCGAATACTTTTTCTACGAGCGTTTTATTAAAGAATATGATTGCTAGAAATATACGTATATTTCAGTAAAAATTAAAAATCCATAGTAAATAATTAAAGTTTTATTTTAACTGATTATACAAAAAAAATACTATTATTAATTATTATTAACAATATAAATGTTAAAAGTACAATTAGTTGCATGTTGAAGGTTTATGGCCGATTTCAAATGATTTCTTAGGAACGTCGATGATGGTTCGCTGCTCGATGTTAAGACGAAATCTTGTGTTTTAGCTGATTGAACAGCGTCTATGGAACAGGACATTTTATCTGGCTTCTTGAGAGTTTTGTTGCTTTTTGCAGTTTACTTTTTTTACTTAACCCCTTTTTGTAGCCTGTTGATTCTTCAATGTATCCCTCGGCTACCGTTGTCGATTTTCAACCGCCTAACCGCTTTATATCTATGAGTCCTTTTCCGGAATTTGCAAGTAACGTTGCAGAAGATCGCCGGAAGCTGTGGCCGGTATATAGCTCTGGATTCGGCAACTTTAAAAATGCTGCTATCTCAGAAGGCATCTTCCCAAATGTATTGATCCCAACGCATTGTTGTGTGCAAATTCCCCTTTTGAAATATACGAAAAACCGTTAATGTGCTGTCGGTGGCCGTAATGCTGTATACTTCCGATATAAGAACAAATACTCTCCGTCGTTGATCTCTTCAGACAGGACGAAAGTACCTGAGGTATAGTTTTTTGCGTCTGGAATCTTCACAACAATTAGGTTGCCTTTGTCCTCGATGTCGGATGTTTTCATTTTTGCGAGTTGTTCTCGTCTGCAGGCGCCAGCAAGTCCGAAAATTGTCGCAATTTTTATCAAAAGATATATTTCATCAGGTGCTTTATTAATAAATGTAGATATTTCTTCTTTTGAAAAAATCCTTGACTTTTTTGGCCGAAAGTCTACATTTTGTTTCTAAATAAATGCTGCTAACTTATAAAACTTGCCGATATCTACATTTTTCTTGATCTTTAAAACACTTTTCAGTATGGAGTATTTCGATCATAAAGTATTTGGACTAAATTCCTTGCTTAATTTAAGAAAATAGGCTAAAAGTAACCCCTCTTTAAAAGTTTTCTTCCTCCATTCTTAGAAACTTATTTTAAACTTTTTACGGAATTTTCTGATGCTTCCGTGACATTAGAAAATGTTTGTACTTGGTTGCTGCAGCAACAAGAAAAATTCTTTGATTTTTTATTGTTTAGCATGGTGCCTATGAAATACATGGTGCATGGAAAAATATTAAAATGATAATAAAGAAAATTGATATGGGATATTTACTAAGCGCCAAATGTATCTAAAATTTAATAAAGCACAATAAAAGAATATGTAGAACCTTTTTTTTAATATTATTTATCCATAAGTTTTTAATACATTAAAAAATCGACCATAAATACGGCAAATATGCAGACGAAAATGCGTGCGCAAGGAGTTTCCGTGCGCAAAGTTAAACTTTGAGCACTGATTTGCGTGCGCTAAGTAAGAACTTTGCGCACGCAAGTAGAAAAAAGTATTAAACGTACTTTGTTTCTAAATGGCCCACGAGTGTGCATAAAAAACACATAATTTTATTTCAATTCTTAACAACATGTCTAAAATTATTGGAAATTAGTCTTATTCACATTAACCGATACGGTCAAATATTAACCAAAAAGAAACAATTTTTTAAGTTTCTTCTAAGTAAATTTTGATTCATAAAAATATACTATAGAAGAAGACAGCGCCACTGGACACAGTAAGTCTGGGTACAAATCGGTTGCAATAGCTATCTGGTTTCGGTCACCAAGTCATGCGGCCGACCTACTCCAGACTTATCGCCTGCACTTTGTGAAACTGCCTTTTTTGAGTACTTTTCTACGACCCGAGGGAAAACATATTTTCTTTATATACGTAATAAATTGATGGTGCAATATAAGCTTTAAAAACAGATCAGTTTTAATAAAAAAAGACATGAATTTTGTATAAAAAGTAATTAATTTGATTTTTTACATAAAATAAACAGAGATATATTAGTATCAAGTTAGCATAAAACGATGTATTTATGACAAACAAATTTTTAGCTGTAAAGTTTTATAATGAACAGAAAATGCATCAATGTAAAATAAATAGTTTAAAAAGTTATGTCAATTAAAATTAAAAAAATAGCAACACGTTTTTTTTTAAACTTTGACAGCTCCCTGAAGGCTAGGTATTAACGCATGGTGGGCTTTTTTTAAGTGAAGTTAAAAGCAGTTTATTAGCACAAAGCCTTAAGTCTTGGAAGGAAACCGAACATTAAGCACTAATAATATAACATAATATTTTAAAATAAAATCGATTTTTAATATTTCATAATTTATTATTGTGTTATTATTTTGCAACTGTTTCACATACACTGTATGATGAATACTTCAGAAGAAAATGATCAAATCGTTTAGGCAGCAATAAGAACTTGGTTCTAAAAAGTTTTTACAGTGCATTAAAGTGTAAAAAGTTTGTGAAAAATATAGCAAAAAATGTACTTGTTATATTTCAAACAAATGGTTAGAGGTTTGATCTCAATTTGACGACAAAAAATAGGTCACAATTATTTGCTCTTTTAAAGAAAAAAAAATGAAGTCTCAAAAGGTCTATAATTTTTACTGGAGATCAAATAAAGCAGTTTCTCAGAAATGCACCAACTGATGTACCCATCTCGTATTGGTTGCAAAGAAAAACTATAAAATATTGATAATTAAGATACAATACTACTGGAATAAAAATTTGAATTTAAAGTAGTTGGAGCATTACAATTATTAGGATTAGTACCCCAAATATATTGCTCTTCGATCATCAGATATCCTACACTTAAAAGCTTTTATTAAATACGTTAATAATTAATTCTATTAGTGTCAATATATGTAATAAAATGCCCGCTAAAACAGCAGAATGTTTAAAGCTCCTAAATACTAAGCTGTTTACCGGTCATAAGATGTGTGGGTTTTCAGCTATTCTTTCTATTGATATTGGTGAAAAAACTATTAAAAGGCACGGGGAAAGGACTTGCTGGTAAAGATCAAAATGTTGCCAAAAATCTTTCCTTGCGATAGCATCAAGTGGTATACTTTGTAACATATTAGCGCAGATGAGATAAGTTTTGTTGTTTTCTGTCACTATTTTCTAACAAAAAATTTGTAACAGCTGTTCTGCAAAATTACTACATTTTGAAACCAAAAGGTTTAAATGTACATTTATTTAAATTAAGGGTAAAAATATGGGATGCGCACATTTTAATGATAAATACTTTGTGTAATTAAATAACTAACAGAGTGAATTTTGCTTGATCGTGTAACAAGTGTATTAAAGGCTCTTTATGATGTTTAAAGGTTATTACTGACTTTAACTGCCTTTTGCAAGTCTATAACATATCATCAAAACTACAATCGCTGCTCCAAAGACTATTTAAAAATGTTGTCTTGTATTTGTTCTTAAACTAATGGCAAGATTTAAAAAGCGTACTTTTGCTAAATAAGTTCATAGTTCCGTAAAAAAAGATTGTTTAAAATTATTCAGTTTTACTACACATAAAATATGACTTTACGAAGGATATGTTGAATAGCCCCGAAACTTCGTAACTCCTGATAATAAATTTATGAATCTTAAATCGAACCGGTGCCGGCGCCCGCAGCATTGTTCGGCACATTCGAATATTTCAGCGATAAACCGATAGGCTGCGCGGTTTGCTGTTCCGGCAAAGATAGTGCTGATAATCACACCTTGCATTTATAAATTTAGAGTTCTTGCCGCTATGGCTAGCTTCGTGCCAGGACTACTCGTCACGTAGTAATTTATGTTTTATTCATTTATTTCCTAAAATTAAGCAAAAACTAATATCATAACTAAAACTTAAATTAAAGAAATCAGTATAATTTATTTAATTTTGGTCTTTCCATAAGCACTCAATATAGTCTGATATATATCAGGATACAAAAAGAAACTTATCATAATCTTAAAAATGATGCGAAAGAGAGATTAAAAAGTTGTCAATCGTTGTTTCTTAAATTAAATCATATTGTCTGACTGACTGTGTCATATTTCTTAAATTTTCACCAATTTGCCAATTTAGCATGACCAGTTCGCAGGTTCAGATTTTCAAGGCATTAATAAACTTTTGTAATATGAACTATTTTTTTTTAATAAACTGATATTCAAAAAATATAGTACTATTGGGTAGTAAAGAAAAAAGTTACCAAGGGAAATAGGTCAAAATATTAGTAGTATATTTAAGAACTCCTTCATAAAAGAAATGTTGAGACAACATTATTAATAACATTAAAATCTTATTATTTCTGTCGTGCATTTAACTTGGTGGGTAAAAAATTAAACTAATTTAGTTCTAACCTAAGAATGACTGGCAAAAAACACCTGTTGAAACTTAATAATTGAAAAAAAAAATGATAGCAAAAATATGAGATGCAATTTGGACTCAAGTGGGTGTAGTGTGCTCTGTAACTCTAATGCAAGGTAATTATTCAACTATTTTGTGATAAATCAAACTCAAATTAAATTACCAGCAATTATGTCACTTGAAGAGCCATAATACCGACTGATGAGCGATATTTAATAGGATTAGCATGTATATAAGCCAATACCAGAGTATTAAGTCTTTACTAACAAATCTGATGTGTAGGTACAGAGAAATCGCATAACAAGTAAATTACCAATAATTTATTTCAATAAACTAAATATTGCCCGAGATAGATGTTTTGGTTGGATTTCTGACCACCAGCAAATTTTAGCTGCATGGTGTTTTTAAGAAGCTACTGGAACTTTAAAATAAATAATACAACTAATGATTTGGCCCTTTTAGAGCATAACTTAATAGAAAAAGTAAGAGTTATATACTAGTAAAAATAAATAAGAATATAAAAAGTAAGGATAGATTTAGAAATATTTAAACGGTTGGTTATTTAGGCCTAACAGCAACATTTTATGTTTTTGAGAAGCTTCTGAGACTTTAAAATAATTAGTACAACTTATGCTTTGGCCTTTGGATAGCACAACTTAAAAAAATGAGGTTGTGTACTAGTAAAAATAAATATAAACAGCAAGAAAGGATTTAGAATTATATAAACGGTTGATTATTTGGCCCTGAAATCAACATTTTAAGCAGTGTTGTTTCAGTTTTTGGTTAGAACTAAAACTGGTTAACCTTGTTTTATACGAAATTTTAATGTATGCATTAAAAACAAAAACTAAACGACAACTAACCAAAAGTATCCTATTGTAATTAAAAAGTAATACAGGTATACAATCTAATAAATAAGATTTATTTTCTTAAGTACACGTAAAATAGGAATATTATTATATAGTTTATTTTAATAAATATTTTAAGTCCAGAAAAATGCTACACCGAAAGCTGAAAGTTGATGCTGAAGAGTCAAGTGGAGGCCGAAGTCGATCTAATGAACATCACTGCGGTTTCAAGTTCAAGATTAGCTGATAATATAAATTTGGCTTTTACATGCCTAATTTAGTAATTTATAAAGCCAACAAATATGACTTATGCCATTGCAAGATTCTTTTCAGTAGCCGCGGCTTATTTCTAACACGTTTATCATGCCTTTTACTTCAACAGAACATCTTTGATTTTGGTTATTAAATATATTGCCAGCAATGTTGGGATTTTTTGCGGGCTAGTCTAAAAAGTGAACTTTTCTTGGTCTAGGCCGGAAAAGAAAGCTACTGTCTAAAAAGTGGAATGGTTTCTAAAACAATATTACGTACACATGTACAACAGCTCAACCCAATACTCATCCAACACCCTACCCTCTATTTTGTGTAAGTAGTGTACTTTTTGCATGCATGAATTTTACTTTACGAACTGTAAAGTTTTTCGTTTTTGTCATATCCTGCGTTAACATCTTACTGGCTTATCTAACTTTTAATAACTTGGAATATATTAACACTAACCAAAACTGAGCAGCAAAAGTCCTAAATGTAGTCTATATATGCCAGTAATAGATAATCGTTAATAAACGATCCGCTGTTAATTTAGATTCAATAGACATCATTTGCACATATCCATTTAATCGATGCGACATCCCAATCTGAACTAAAATCCCTTTTCCATTAAGTACATTATGAAAATATGGGTTTACTAAATTATTCGTATTGTAAGTCAACTTACCACTATTTGATTTATATCTTTCAGACTTACTGACACCAAAAGTGAATAATATATTATTTGAGTTACATGATTGAAGTAAATAATGTGTTTTTTTAATGCCTAAAAAAGCGGTCAATATAATTTTTCGAACGTAATAAAAATGTAATTTATTTGTTTAAAAAAAGTGAAAAAAAACATAAAGTAGACATTTTATATTCTTGTAAATATATTTTCCGTAATCACATTTAATTACGTACTTAAAAACATAATCTATTGAGTCTAAAGACATCTGAATCAAGCTCTATTTAGACAACGTCAAATTGAAAGAGTCTTCTAACGTTTGTGCTTTGAATGCTTTATGCTCCATGGTTATGTACACTGCTAGATTAGAACTCCAAACAAGATTAATTATTCTTAAAATAAAATTTTTGTTTTAATTAAAAAATAAGCCTTATTATCATAAGAAACAAAAAATAATACTATTATCACGTTTAGTCCATGAAGGCTTTAAAAAAACCGAGAGTGTATTATATAAAGTAAGAGGCAGTTTATAATGTATATTACAAAATCTAAAGATTTTAAAGGTATAGAAAAAAAAGAAAAAAACTAAGCAGCCAGAAGTTTTCTTATATGCTGTATAAGTGAAAGAGATGACAAAATGGGGGTAGTTTGAGTATTTCTAGTTGAGTTATAGAGGAATGTATAATACTGGCACTTGTGTTTCCCTGAAGAAGGATTAATACTGGCTAATTTTTAAAACAAATAACCCAAAAAACATCTGTTAAAAAAGGATACGTCCTCTATAGCCTGTTAGTGGACAGGAGGAAAAACTTTCTTGTGAGAAAGTGATCATTGCTAAGCCAAATGGCTTTACTTTCAATGAAATTTAAAATGCTAAGAAAACTCTTTCCTCAGACAGGAAAACGGTATTTCAAGAAATTTAGGATGCATATGCAGCATGCAGATTAAAAGTAGAAAATACTGTATGGCTCCAGAAAAATACAAAGCCTTTTGGAAGCTGCAATGACTACTGATGGAATATGTTATGCTTCCGCTTATGCCACTTTTCTTGTTCTTTTTTCGTGGTAAATTATTTTTTGACTTGTAATTGACTGCTCGTACGTATGGGATAAGAATTGGTAGATTTGGTGCCAGTACTCTGTCTTTGGAATTTCAGAAATAATTTAAAAAGAGTTAGAAGAGCGATCATCTACATATACTTCGCTTCGCAAGAAAACTTGAGACCAAGAACAAAGCTTAGGTGACTGCTGAAAAAGTTTTAGTAGATTTTATCACTTTACTGTAATATAAGCAAAGGAAAAAGCATTGCTAATTTCTGGTGGATTAAACCATGGTGAGACCAAGCACAAAGCTTAGGTGACCGCTGAAAGAGTTTTAGTAGATTTTATCACTTTACTGTGGTATAAGCAAAGGAAAAAGCATTGCTATTTCTGGATGGATTATACAGTAGTTCCTCGAATCTTGCTTATAAGAAGGCCTATATAATATGTGATAAACATTAAAAGTCCTATTAAATTATTAATAACTAATAATACATTTGCTACTATGGAAGTATACGCTAATAACATTTTTTAGTCATGCTGAACCGTACTGTATTTAACTTTTTTACTATTTAGTACTTTTAAACATGTACATGATTGCTTATTTATTCGGACCTTTCGATGTCAAATAGGTTTGTCATTTTGTCTTGTTACATGTCATAACTTCAAATCAACAATTGTAAACCAGTAGTTAAATGTTGTAGGAAGAACCTTAACAATAGAGATTTTTAAATCTTTTCCCAATAGAACATCTATCACAAAAACGACAAGCTCTCCTACTCCATAGACTAACATATTGTTAACGGCTACTTAATTATGGTACTTGTCAATCATATAGCATTTTCTCTAGCATATTGGGTTTTAAACATTCAAGACTTACTCTATCCCCTTTAAATTATTTTCTTTTTGCCTTAAAACTATAAAACTTAAACCAGCAGAACTAAAAGCACATATCCTGTAATTCAATAAAAAACAACGATCCGTCTCGAACTCGGAACGGTAAAGTCATTTAATCCCTCAATTGCCAACGTTGCCGTCCCACTAAATTCTATTCCAAGATGGTAATTAGGTTCGCCACAAAACCCGACTTTGTTGTTTAAGATCCTGCAAGTTTGTTTGACGTGTCACCGCAACTTGTGCACCCCCGTCTGATTCCTCATTGTGTAATTGCTATTCTTATCAAATTAGTTGACTTGGCATAATGGCCTCGGAAAACTGTTCCTGACGGATATGCGCGTTATAATTGAAAATGAACTTCTCTTTTGACACCGCAACTATTGAAAGTTTACTTGCTAGTTTTGCCTAAATGCGACTACAAATAATTTTCATTTTCATGTTTGAGTAGTTGAAAATGATGTAGATATCTCTTGCATAAAGACAATGCGCTATATATATATATATATATATATATATATATATATATATATATATATATTATATATAAATATATATATATATATATATATATATATATATATATATATATATATTTATATATATATATATATATATATATATATATATATATATATATATATATATATATATATATATATATATATATATTATTATATATATATATATATATATATATATATATATATATATATATATATATATATATATATATATATATATATATATATATATATATATATATATATATATACAGTGTGAAATTCAAACCGAACATGGACGTTGCATAAGTAGAACAAAAAACAAATTAACCACTAAAACAAGTGAGACCGAATTTAAACTATGACATACGGCGCCAAAATAGCTTAAACAGCGTACGCTTCGACGAAGGTTGCCGTATGCCTCGGATCGCTGTCTTCGCTGTTTGAGACAGCGCTTGATACAAGTATCGACACATTGCAAAGGTTTGTCTCACTTCTTTCACACAGAAGGGGTTGTTGTTCTGTTTGATACATTACAGTTTATCCCTATGTTCGGTTTTGGATTTTCAAACCTGTATATATATATATATATTATATATATATATATATATATATATATATATATATATATATATATATATATATATATATATATATATATAAATTTATATTATAAATATATATATTATAATAATATATAAATATAATATATATATATATATATATATATAATATATTATATATAATATATAATATATATAATATAATATATATATATATATAATATATATTTATATATATAGGGGCCAGATTGGGCAGCATGGGACCGGAAACTGTAAGAGATAGAAGTCGGTTAAAATGACAAAGGCATTTGGTGCCTAACAACAGGCCGATTGGAAATTGTTAAATTTCGAGTCTTTCGGGAACCGGAAAAAACAAAATTTGCGATTTCGTTTTTATTTTTTTCGACTAATTTAAAGAGTATGGAAAAACAAAGACACTTTCCTTCCTTTTTGGGCTCTAAAAAAAGCTGGAGATTTTTACGCGTTCGTTTTATTAAACTATAATTTATTTTTAAATGGGGGGTTTTTTTATTTAATTTTTTTGAACCTTTATTATCCCAATTCAAAAATGTAAACACTTAATATTTATTAAAAATATGGAACGCCCCTATAAAAAATCATGTGGTTCCTTGTCTTCTCATTGTCTCTTATGGAAAATATGTTTATTTAACAGAAAAATATTAAGTGTTATACATCGTTGTAATTGGGATTATAATCTTTAAAAAAATGCAATGAACAATTGAGTCCGCATTTAAAAAATAAAGTTGATGATGGTTTAACGAAAACAAACGTCCGGAAAATCTGTCAACGCTGTTTTGTAGGAGCTTACGAATATTGTAAAGGTTTTTTTGTTTTTCCATATCTCTTTAAAATAACGTTCGAAAAAATTAAAAAACAAAATCAGCAAATTTCGGTTTTTCCGGATATCCCGGAAGTACTGAAATTTTAATGTTGTTAGGCATAAATGCGCAACTTTGCCAGAATTTAACCGACTTTTATCTCTTACGGTTTCCGAGATCCCCATGCATGCACTCGAATCTTGACACCTTTATATATATATATATATATATATATATATATATATATATATATATATATATATATATATATATATATATATATATATTTAATAATTAAAATTTTTTTAATTTAGGCAAAAAAATCTTTGTTACTCTAGAGCTTTGAGAATTTATTGTTCCCTTCATCGGGGCTGAAAAATACAGAGAAAAGCGTTAAAATTAAGATCTTAAATATAAAGAACAAATGGATTACCTTGGGTACAACGTGAGTATTAATTGAAGTATTGTTGCAACACTCAAGAACATTAGAACCCATATTAATTAACCATACAAACGATTAATTATACATAAATACAATTCACCATGTGTTTAACCTATACCATAACCTCACTTGTTACCGGCATGGTTTTTACAGAACTATGAAGCGATAAAGAATAAAATTTTTTGCAGGTTCCTGCATGAAGATTCGGGTTCTCGCGAAAGAAATCTGCGGATCACACGCGGAACTTATTAGATGTCGCCAGCTGGGGTGTCGTCACCCCACCTCCTGTCACTAAGGGGATGGCGGCTCTCAAACTGGGTACTGTCTCACTAGATGGCGCGATGGGAGGCCATCCCTCTCACTAGGAGGCGACTCACCCCACTAGTGTAATTTCTTCCCCTTTCCTTTTTTACAATGTTACAGTTTATTGTTTAAAATTATTAATTTAATTTATTATATATTAAGAAACTATGATAATTAAAGAACAAACATATCAAGTGGGTATGTTGCAAATTTAGAGTTACAGGAAGAAAAAGAAGATAGAAATAAAAAAAAGGAACAATTTTTTTAAGTTAACTTATAAATATCTACATTGTTGTGTATACCACGCTGGTAAGTATTTGCAATGAAATCATGAATCCACAGAAGAGACCGAGGCGGCAGACCGGTCCCTGACTGGCATTTACAGTGATTTATAAGAGTATACTGCGTTCAGTTCAGCAAATTCTTTTTTATTGATACAGTTGTTAGATAAATGTTTTCAGCCATCTCAAGAAACAGTCGCTTTTTTAAATTATTTTCTGTATGTAAATGGGCGATGTATAGTCCGGTTCATGTCCTGTATCCAGGGCATGTTCTGCTAAAGCACAAGAACGTTTCTGCAGTCTACAATCACTTCTGTGTGACGTTAATCTGTCTTTGAGGACTCTTGCAGTTTGTCCTATGTATACCTGGTTGCAGGAGGGCAAGGAACGCTATAAACCACTCCTGGTTTAGGTGATTTGCATTCTATCTTTTAAAGGGGAATTTTCCACTTTTAAATATAATAAATTAAATTAATAATTTTAAACAATAAACTGTAACATTGTAAAAAAAAAGGGGAAGAAATTACACTGTTGAGTCGCCTCCTAGTGAGAGGGATCGATTCACTCCCATCGCCCATCTTGAGACAGTACCCGGAGGCCGCCATCCCCTTAGTGACAGGGGTGGGGTGACGAACCCCAGCTGGCGACATCTAATAAACAGTTCCGCGTAGTGATCCGCAGATTTCTTTCGCGAGAACCACAATCTTTGGGAACCTGCAAAAATTTTATTTCTTATCCTTCATAGTTCTGTAAAAAAAACCCTGCCGGTAACAAGTGAGGTTATGGTATAGGTTAAACACATGGTGAATTGTAATTGGCATGTAGCTAATTAATCGTTTGTATGGTTAATTAATATGGGTTCTAATGTTCTTGAGTGTTGCAACAATCCAATTAATACTCCGTTGTACCCAAGGTAATCCATTTGTTCTTTATATTTAAGATCTTAATTTTAACCTTTTTCGTATTTTCAGCCCGATGAAGGGAACAATAAATTCTCAAAGCTCGGTAGTAATAACAAAGAGTTTTTTATAAATAAAGCCTAATCGCTTAAACCCCAAAAACCACAATCGGTTTCTAACTAGTCAAGTCAAGACTATCCCTTTTTTTTTATATATATATATATATATATATATATATATATATATATATATATATATATATATATATATATATATATATATATATATATATATATGTTAAATATTATATATATATATATATATATATAATATATATATATATATATATATTTTATATATATATATTATATATATATATATATATATATATATATATATATATATATATATATATATATATATATATATATATATATACATATACGTGAGTGTGCATATAAGTAAGTAGTAACTAAATTAGATATATTAGAGATAATTGGAAAAAGATCTTGATATTATACTGTGATATTTTTTGCAAGTGGGGAATTTTATTTCTCACAAGCCTCTTTTCTTTAAAGGCAGGAAGGGCTCATATTTTATATTTCTTTTTAGTATAGTTATATATTTATTTAAGGGTAAATGTTTTGATTCAACTAGCATTCTTAGTTTTAATATCAACAGATATTTTTCAAACGGCGCAGCATGCTTGCTGTACAACATTTATTTACTTTAATTTGGTATCGTTTAATATCGTTAGTGGTATTAAGGTTAAATTTAATTAAGTATTGTTGTCAACTTGTTCGAAGATTATGGTCATTTGCTTAGGACCAATAAACTTGATTTATTCTTCTGAGTTCCTAAGCTCTTAGGAATGGCTACACTAAGTCTGTTAAAATTGGCAAATTTATTGTTTTGCACTTTGTTGTAAAATATGACAAAATGATTTTAAATGTTTTGTTTGCTAAAAATTCACAAATTTTCGATGAAACATTTGACGAAAAATATGGTTTAAAGGTACTAGCAATTATATTTCTTTTAATATATTAAAATTGTTAATGGGTCGATTGGATGCCAAGATACAAGCTGCAAAGGTTAATCGGTGTTTACGGCGAATCCATAAACAATAGCAATTTTAAAATTTTTACACATGGTTAACATGAAATATATGTATTATTTTTATTCATATTTATCCAAGAGAATGATTTTAGAGCAAAAAACATGTTTTTTTTATTTGCTTAATTTTTTTTAAACAATTACTGCCGTCAACAATTGTTCCAGTTTATTATATACCTGTAGCCACATAGCCACAGACTTCTGAAATAAGTTAGTTGCGAACAGAGTTTAAACTGTTTGTTTTAAAAATCAAAAGAAAAATATATGAATTTATTTTGCAGCTTTTCATAAAATTTAAAGCAGACGAGAAAAGGTTATCCAAGCGAATATAGAACAGTTATTAAAACTAAGAAAGTTGGGCAATAAAAAAGATAAAAATAAAAGTATATGGCGAGTAACAGAACTCAATCAAAAACAACGATCCGTCTCGGCTGATGGCAAAGTCATTTAATCCTTGAATTGCCGACGATGCGATGCCGTCCTCCTAAATTCTCGTAAATTCTATTTCGGGATGGTAATTAGGTTTTCCACAAAACCCGAGTTTGTTGGTTAAGATGCTGCAAACTCTATTTAGGTATTTGATTAAACGGGTATTGTATTTTACGAAATTAAAAACAAGTCCAAGTTGATTTTGAATTAAGTTTGTTAATTGTAATTTTATACTTAAATATCTGATTTCTTCTTAAATTTGAAATATTCGAAAACTTAAGAAATTTAAATAAAATATTTGTTTCGGCCGCCATTGTCTACATTTTATATTAAAAAGGATTATAATAAATAACACTGAATGTACTAGACTAAATTTGTTAAACACAAAGTTAGATTTCGTCAAGGATTTGAAGAGGAGCAAGGAGGTAAGAACATCATTACGTCCAAGAATTCTAGTACCCCATCATATACAACACCTTAAACATTTTCGAAAACTGACTTTTAGCAAGAAAATGACCAACACACTTTGGGAGAAAAATTATCCAAATATGGATTTTATTATATGACAGGTTGCGAAAATTTCCTTAAATGGCAAAAAGTCACTAACCGTAACCGCTATTTTAAAAAAATTGTAATAAGAATTGTTAGATTTCCCGGCAAACTAAACTAAGTTTAATAATGTCATAAAATCATTGGTGCTTTTGTCTGGCACAGTAGCTACTAGGACTAGTTGAAAATAGCAAGATGTTACCAGTTGTTTCGCATCTTAATACTCAGTTCATAATGACTTTCGCAGGATCGTAAATGGCCAGAATGAATACTGGAGCATCATTTAATTAACTGAGTAAACACATTATTGCATTGGGCTGGATTGTACAATAAAGCCTATTAAATTAAACACATTTACTTTTAACATTGCAGGTAGAAAATGGCTATACTTTTTTAAAATGGTTAGAACTGTGTTTAGCCTTTTTAGCCATTTTTAAAATTATTAAAATTTGTTGTTAATCAAAAATAAGTACAGATATTGTCCTTATTAATATTATTATAATTCATGCCTTGTTACCTTAAAAATAAAATATCAGAAAAAAATATCCAATAAGAAAGTAAATTTTAAATTTATGTTTTAATTTTTTTCTGAAGTTATTTTTAGGCATAGCTAAAAGTGAAAAGTATTATTCCAGGACACCTAATCTCAGACCAGTAGATATTGCTTTATATTTTAAATCAAAGTTTGGTTTTTAATATCGTGTTTAAGTCTAACTTTTCAAATACAGATCTGAAATTTGTATTACGTATTGGTCCCATACGTAATACAAAATCCAATCCAATCCAATTATTTGGCACTTAAGGAAACACTGGATATTTTTTAATACTTTGTTTGTTACAAAATGCTTTCTTTAAATAACTGTTGGTAACCTTTTAAAATTTATTTGGATCTTCAGAAAAATATTTTATGCGCATTCTAAACTCTGTCTATGAAGTCAATTTAAAGAATAATTAATTAAAAACTAAAGCGCAATTTTAAAAAAAAATGTTTTTTTTTATTTACCTTGTTTATTTTCACAGTAAGAAACATTGTAACATAAAAAATTGTTACGTTTAATTCATTTTCACATAAATATCATAACATTTTTCGGGGTGTATTTTTAAAAATCAGTATAGTGTTATACCATAAAAATGCTGCTAAAAATGTACTTTCTTAAAATTATTAAAATAGTCAAAACTTCGTATTTAAGCATAATCTAAAATAAATAAAAAAAAATACTTGATAAGTTGTTTAAGACAAAACGAAATAAGATCATTCATATTCATTCATATTTAACAAATTAACCTACAGATGACAATTTAAAAACAAAATAATAAATTGAAAAATAAATAACACCATCTTCTGCTTCATAAAAAAGTTCCAAAAACAAGTTTTTTAATTTTTTCATCCTAAATAACCTAAGGAAAAATTGTAAATATGTTCTACAGACAGGTCCAGTGTAGTAGAAACATAGGCAGGGAACTGATGAATTTACTACTGTTTGCTTCGATCTATAAACGTCGGCATGCATGATTAACCGAACCGAATATCAGTTTGTAAATATGCTTTCGGACGGGTGTGTTGTATGGTTTAAGGCGCGCTTGAAAATTACGAAAAATAAATTTATGCGGTCTAATCTGTTGAGAAAACAGTTGATACTTAATACCGTTATTTATAAATAGGGAATTAAATACCAACAGCTTTATTTATCAGTTTATTAATTACCAAAGCAAAAATAAAAAGTAAGTTCTCTAAACACAAAACTCATTTCTAAAATTAAAATAGTACGCAATGAAAAATAAATAATTATAAACATGAAAAATACTCTAAAATGAAATTATAATAAATATTCAAACAAACCTCCTACTTGCGCAAGAAAATATCCCAAACGAGCAGGACAACCATACTGCTGAAACCAGATATTACCAAATTTTATGAATTTGTCTATATGATTTTCCTTGGAAATACCATTTTACAATTTAAACCTTTTTACGAAGTTCGTAAACGTTCATTATTATTTATTTTTAGTGAATAAACGAGTTTCCAATAGAACTTAACACGTATTTGCAATGGCTGCGGCTGCAAAAAAGCAAATAATATTTAAATTCAAAATTAAATCTTCACATTTATCGCATCGCTAGCTATCAGAATTTTCTAAGTTTTTAGACCAAGAATTTCTTAAAATTTAGTTTAATTTTTAGTTTCTGTCTTGACAACGGTGGCCGACTTGCCACCGAAACGTAGACTAGTATTTGTGATTTTTTGGATTTTTTGAGGGGTTTTCTTCTTTTTGTTGCAGGCGATCTGCAAGTTCATAGGGGACAATAGGGCTAGACAGGGTCAGCCCGTATACCCCGGGGCCCGGACCGAAGGGGTCCCGTTTTCCAAAAAGTAGTAATGCGAGTATCCCAAATAAAACAAACAGACTTAGGAAAAAAAATTAATATTTTCCAATTCATTATTTTTTGTTAGTTTTAAAGTTTAGTATGTATTTTGATTGAATTTTTTAGGTTTACCTTTACCCTTGAATGTATGTCGGTATAGCCTACAGGCTTTTATTTGTAAAATTATTTTCTTTAATTGTTTTTATTTTTTGTTTCTTTTCAATATCTTTACTTTAGACTAGGTTTAATTATACAAATTGACGAATTTTAAATGACTGATTTTTTGGAATTATTTTTCATAGATTTATGTTTCATTGTATTTAATTGACGACGTTGATACTGATATATCAGTCATACGATTAATACACAAATTTCATTTAATTTAAAAAAACTATTTTTTTTTTTTTAATATTCATAATATTTTTAATTTGTAAGCGCAATTACACGTACATTTAATTTTTAAAACCTTTTTTCTTTTAATAGACTACCAACTCCAAAAGTTTTCAAGATTCCCACACTAAATATGATACAGTTTTTTTACTACATATCAATTTGCATTTTACACTCTAAAGTAATTAAATACCGTTAGGGTATTCAGTTATAACAACCAGGTCATTATTTTGCAAATATTAAGGACCCTGTTAAAGACTATCTGGCAACATCTTGCCATATCCGACCTGTGTCAGTAAGTACACATACTATAATCAGAGATGAGTCGAAAACAATGATGGTTTGGGACTTAATTAAACTGAATCTTGTCATGTTTAGCCAGGCCTGCGGTCTTTGACGACATTGGCGGTTTATAACTTGTCATTACCATGCTCCCCGAGATTTCTGGCACTCGGCGGCTCGAGCACAGGAATTAATTTAGGACATGCTTTGGAAGTTACTCCCTTCTCGCGTACCAGTGCCTCAATTAGTTTTCCTTCATGCCTATTTAAGAAAGTTCGTTGTCTTAGAAGGACCGATTTACATTAGCTACTTATACTGTAAAAAATTCAAACTTAAGCTATTTGTAACTTTATAATTTATGATTCACAAAGCTATTTAAAATAAAGTTGGCTAACTATGGCGCATTATTTTAATTTAAAAGAATTTTTAGGTACGTTATTTAGCTAAAAATTATACTATATAATTTTTAAAAAAATCACTGTGTTATCTTGTACTGTTAAAAGTTGCACTTCAACTTTTCATAATTTTATAATTTATGATACACGGGGCTCTTTTAATTAACTTACTACCGACTATTTGGGGGCCTGATTTAGTTTTATGTGTTCCTTTTTTGAAAAAATTTGATGTCTAAGAGTGTCGATGAAAATTAAATGCTTATTACGTAAAAAGTCAAACTTAAGCTACTCATTATTTTATTACTTATGACAGTAAAGTCATTTAAAAAAATCTTAACAATCAAGGATTTCTTTTAATGAAAAAATAATTGGGGTTTTTAGGGGCCGATTGTCATTAGTTACTTATAACTTAAATAGTCAAACTCTAACTTTTTATAGTTTTGTATTTTATTAGGTCATTTTAAATAAAAAGTTGTGTAACTGAGATGTATTCATTTAAATTAAGATACTTGTTCCGGTACAGTAATTAATTTTACTTTGTGCATCTTTAGGTCTTCTTGGAAAGCCGATTTAGTAGGGTAATTCCACATTTTGGATAAATTACCAAAATTTTGATTTTCTTTATGGCAGCTTACAAAGGCTTGTATAAAGCCAAGTTATAGGTTTAGTGGATGCCGAAATTTTGGATGTTTGATTCATTTTAATCAACGATGTAACATACAGATATTGCATTTCGCTGCAAATTTTATACAACGCGGTAGTGCGTTACGAAAGTTGTACACTATAAAAAAACGTTATTACTATTACAAATAGCTATTTTTAACTCACGACTGGGTAATGTCATTCAAATATAGAATCCGAACCACACATACAACAGCAAGCGGTCTTCGCCCGTGATCACCCATCAGACCACTAACTACGCCCTACGTTGTTTAACTGTGTTGATCCTACAATAGCGGTGTTTCAAGGTGACAAAGTCCGTTAATGCCGTACTTTGTTTTGTTAATTTGGTATTAATTTAATATTGTTGCACTTGGTGTAAAGCTTTTCGGATGAATTTTTTTGTATTCTGGTTAGTAAGTAATTTAAGTAACATAATTTATACATTTATATTTACGCATTTTTTTTAACCTACGGCATCTCTTAATAATCTTGTATTTCTTTACCATTGTACCTTATTCAAAATTACAGTAACGTTTTAATTTTTTTTTGTAGATACCTAATATTTATAAATTTATTAAAGGGTATTTAGGGATAAACTTTAATTTAAGCCAGTCAGCTGCAGAAGTTTATATAATCTGTTAACCCTTTGACTTTGATTCAAGCAATTACAATTCATCTTTTCGACGAGCAGATTGGAAAGAAAACACCCAAGTCCTGTGTATTCAGGATCACAAAGGACAAAATAAACGTTTGTGTTTCCTTTGCAGCTACAAAATCGAATCGTCAGTTTACAGATTCGGCAGATCGACTTGGTCTAATGGATTGCCGGAGTCTCGAAGCGAGGTTCAGTAAATATATCCGCTTCGGTGAAAGGGGTTTGTTAGTATTATTTCCGTTTAGAAGAAATTGTCACAGTATGAAACAGTAATTAATATCGTAAATTGCAAATTTTTGAGTTCTTATTTAGAGCTAATAAGTAATTACAAGATGAAGCAGTGGCAGCTGGTCCTAGCAAAGGCTATTTGTATTTTGCCATGCTTAGAAGAGTTTATATATATATATATATATATATATATATATATATATATATATATATATATATATATATATATATATATATATATATATATATATATATATATATATATATATATAATATATAAATATATATATATATATATATATATATATATATATATATATATATATATATATATTATATATATATATATATATATATATATATATATATATATATATATATATATATATATATATATATATATATATATATATATATATATATATATATATATATATATATCTATATATATATATATATATATATATATATATATATATATATATATATATATATATATATATATATATATATATATATACAGTAAAGCGCAGAGGACTCGAACATAGGACAATCCTGGAGCATTTTGATGTACCTTAAAACGCCGCACGCATTGTTATCGATCAATAATTTTCGGTAAACAAATCTATAAGACGCGCGTCGGCCGGCAAAGCGATCAACTCAATACGTTTATTCCTGAAATAATTTTTACTATCGAACGCCTGACAGCTAAAGTTTTACTGTGTCGATTATTTGCGACCAAAAAGTTTTTTTTTAATAAAATAATAATTATTAATAATGGATGTTTACGAACTGAAAGAGAAAATTAAAATTATTAAATGGTATCACCGTGAAAATCCTGTTAGGGAATTAGAATTATTTATTAATTTATTTCCAACCAGGCCGACTCACGATTTCCACTATTCACCGAGTCATTAAAAACCTTCTGACATTTTTTTGTTATCTCCGAAAAACACAAACATGATAGTGTCCCAGAAGAAAACAACGAAAGGAAAATGAAGGAAATTATGGTAGTGGCAAGTGTTATTAAAAATCCTACAATTTTCATTAATAATAGCAAAACAGGTTAATTTGAGCAGAAGATCAGTGGGTAGAGTGCTGAGAAAAATGGATACCGATCCTTACAAAGTAAGAAAACCTATGAAATTTTCTCTGATGATCATTTTAGACGAATGCCATTTTGTGAAACTGTAATGGAAATGGAAAATAACAATGATTTTTTTTTCTTGGGTCACGTAAAATCACAAATTTGTTTAGAAGGGTTTAATAATCTACAAGAATTGCAATTATAAATTGAAAATTCTTTTAGGATTATTACCTCAGCAAACTAGCAAAAATATCAGGAAGGCGTTTTATGACAATCTTGGTTAGTTGTTTGGCTCAAAAGGTGGTTTATTTGAGCATCTTCGATAACTTCAAAGAGTTTTTCTTTTTTTATTCTGTGAATGCACATTAATTTATTTTTTTAAGAATGTCTTCTACGTTCCATTATTTATTTGAGAAAATTATTTTATTTTATTAGGAAAAACTGTTTGGTTCTTAAGACCATACAAACGTTGCGGTCCCGTAAGCAACCAATTTTAAATTTATGGCTGATAAGAAATCCGATCGAAGTCGTGACGCTAGCTAGCTCCTGCTACTTGCCTATAAACACCATCCTCTACTAAAAATAAAAACGTAGTACAGAACTAAACTGGGCAGATAATTCTTCGAATTTATCACCGCACTCCCCACCAGTCCCAACCAAAAATGAACCACGTGAGGAAACGAGACGGAAATTGAAATACAAGCCACAAAATTATTATTGGTATTTTAGAATTGGTACATCCAAAATCGCCCAGGAGCCTCCTATGTTCGCAGTACGGTGCGCTTTACTTATATATATATATATATTTATATATATATATATATATATATATTTTATATATATATATAAAATATATATATACAGGGTGGATCAAAAAGTCCCTACAAAAACAAAGTTTTTTTGGAATATTTAGAAGTAAAAGTACCTAATAATATCAGCATTTTAAATATTTTTTAAAGATATGTCGACAAGAACAGTACCTGCAAATGAAGTTGATATATTTTTAATAATTTTCACCCCAAAATCCAATTCACATCAGAGGTCAAAGTTAATAACAAAACTAGTTTTCTCGACTTAACCCTAATAAGAAACGCAAATTATAAAACCCTAAAAACTAATTGGTAGACAAAAAATACTTGATAGGGTTGTATTTAAACTATAACTCAAATTACCCAAAATCATAAAAACTAGTGCAATTTAGGCTTAACTGGAAGTTCGTCCACAAGTATTAAATAAAGTAAGGAAAATTCTAAAAGAAAATATAAATATAAAACATACCAGGGTTACTAAAAGGGTGAAAAAATATGTTTGCTATGTCGTTTTCTACGAACTCTCCGAAAAAATAAAATATATCCCGGCAAAGCATGACATTTTTGTAAGCCACAGGCCCCAAAACCTTTTTCTTAATCAATATTTACACCCTTAAAGAGCCAATTCCCTTCAAAAAAAGTCAGACATTGTAATTAATATATAACTGATCAAGTTCTGCAAAGTCGTTTAACCTTGTCGGAGATACCATTAAAAACACATTATACTCATAGCCACAGTAGCTTTAAAAAATTTAGCATTGCTTATTCAGACCAAAAAGGATTGATCGGCATTTAATCTGTAAACTATTTATATATCTCAGATTAGACCCTTCTTGGAATACTGTTGCAATGTTTGGGGAATGGCGCCTCTCACAACTCTTATTTTTTTAATTCTATCCAGGCAAAAGCCGTTTGTTTTAGTATTGACTCCACTTTTAAAAAAAAGCTTCTCAGACAAGCTGTAATATCGTAAAAATGGGCAAAACGGCTCATTCAACAAAAATGCTTCGAGATTAAAAAAAGATTACAAATACGTTCAGTAACCTAATTAAAATACTTGGGTTATTATAACGTTAAGAAAAGGAAATAAGAAAAAAATGTTTAGGAGTCACTACAATGACATCAATATTCTTTTTTAAAAAGTTTACATTTATAAGAATTTATAAGACTTTTGACGTCCTCTATCAGCTAAACAATGAAATTTAGATATTTGTCCCCTTGGTAGCACAGCGGACAGAGTCTCTGTCTGTCACGCAGCCGACTTGGGTTCGATACCCAGCCGAAGTGAGAAATTAAGGTATTATTTAAAACAACGCCCCTGGTGGTACTACAGGTTGTCTGAAAGGTGCTGTGAAATGTAATAACTGCATGTTCTATTGCTTGGACAACGATGACCAGAATGGGAAAAATGGTTTCGTGGGCTCATAAAGATTAACTAAGTCAGCTTCAATCAGTTTTACTTTAATATTATGTGATAAAATTTGGTACATGAAATTTTCGGGCCCTCGGTACATTAAGGAGTCACAAACGTTAATTTTAAAACATCAGCAGATTTTTTTACGAAGCTTATTTAACATATCAGTTTTATTTAAAAATACTTTTAAAACATGCAACTGGAAATAGTCAGTACATAATCAGCACACATCTGGCGTCATAAGAGACATGCGAATAAAATTATAGAATCGGCTGCAACAGATGCATTAGAATTTAAATAATGTATTCAGTAGCAGTCGATTTGTGTTTCAATTTGCCTTTCCCCAAAGAACAGTATGATTGATTGGTGGCATTTATTTTAATGTGTACCAACTTTATTAAAAACCGCAACTGTTGTTTTCCCTAAAGAGGCTTTATTAAATCCGATTTTTTTGTTCTACCTGTTTAAAAAGGATCCCTCCCTAGTGGCAAAAAATGATTGATAATATGTCATTTTTAAAATGTTAAATAGGTGGGAGTCTCTCAATTAAAGTTTAGATAACAACGGATACTTGACAATCCGTAATGGCATTTTATTTTGTTTTTCTTATTTGGTTAGTTAAATGAAGTTAGACTTGTTGATCACCTCTCACTAAACCTTAAAGGATTTCCCATTGTTCCCGTATTTTTTTAAGTACCTTGTCCATGACGATTTTTTTAAGTAGAGTTTAGACTTCTCGATGTACTTTTTCGATTATGTCCATAAATATTAAAACCAGATGCTAAAGTGCTCTTACATATGGGCAGCAATGTCTTTGTCTTTGTTAAAGGCAACATAGACTATCTGCACCAATGCACATTTTATATAAGTATATATTGGAAATATGTTTTAGTAAAGAAAGTACAAAAAAGCATAATTTATGCAATGCCTGTATTTTGTGATTCAACGCTTCACATTCATACAGTATATGATAGGCTGTTTCTTCCCCCTCGTCGCACATTCTGCAACTTGTGCCTCCATTGTAAGAGCCTATCTTGTGTAGGTGTCCTCTTAGGTTATCCTGCCCTGTTAGCAACCCTACTGTTATGCGAAGTCTTTTCCTACTTTGTCTAAGTAGTTCTTCCTTCGTTCTTTTGGATGGGCCCCTTATGAAGCTTTTTCCATGTCTTATTTTACTGAGGTTTTCCCAGTATTCCTCGGGTTTTTTTGGATCCATTCCCTGGTTTGCCCTTGTGCTGTGGTTTTGGTTACTCCAAGGGCAGGTTTTGGTCCAAAATATGGTGTGTATGATCCATGTCTCGCTAGCTCATCCGCTTTTTCGTTGCCTTCTATTCCCGAATGTCCTGGTACTTACAGGAGAGTTACCAGGTTGTGTTCTGCCAGGACTTCCAGTTCTTTTTGGCATTCCCATGTCAGCCTGGACGTTACCTTGTGGTTTACTAGTGCCTCTAGTGACGCCTGGCTGTCTGTTATTATGCAGATCCGCTTGTTTTTATAAGCCCTACTGTATTTTTTTTTGCACAGCCCAGTAAAATAAAGAACTCTGTGTTCCTAGTGAAATGGAGAATTGTAAATTTCTTATTTTGCTGTACCCGCTTCAGTACCCTGCTCGGTTTTGGAATCATCCGTATACCAGATGATGTCTCCAATCGTGCTGGGGAGATCGGGTTGCTGCCACTCACTTCGATCTTGAATTTTTTACCATAAAGTTTTTGTTGAATGAGTATTGGGGAATTATCTGGTCTGTTCTCTCGTCCAGGATGTTGCCACCTACCTGAATTTTTATGTTGTTGTGTCCCAAACTATTTGACAACAAAACCAATAAGTCCAATTTTATTTTATTCTGCAAAACTGCGGGTATTTTGCACTTTTGCAATGGTCTCTTTGTACTAATTTTCTTCAATTGATTTTTTCTAAATAAAATTTACTTGCAATTTAAACTTATTTATTTATTGTTACAGGTAAATGATATTTGCAACAAAATTAACGGTTTTTTTTTGGCAAAATCCATGCAGTTACCAAATAAATATTAAAATTAATCAGCATGTGGTCAAGAAAAACAGAAAAACCCACCGTTTTTTAAAATTTTTAATGTTTTGTTGCTTTTAATGGACATATTTTGACCCCAGAAGTACTAAAATTTTAAAAACGTAATTTTTAGACACCCTCCATACATAATCTGAATTACTGTGTTATATGTTAATAAATATTGTTATATGCATCCATAATTTACCAGTCCCAAACTTTAGCTATTCTAGGATAACAGAAAGATATTACGAGTATATTTATATGTTCATATTATATATTAGTTCTTAATAAAAAAAATCATAACTTTAACATCGCCATAACAACTTGGTTCCAAATATTTTTTGTAATATTTCAAAAATAAATATCTTTTATAAACAAAATTTATATATCTCAAAAATCATTAACTTAAGGAAAAAGCTTCCATTTAATTTTTTTAATAATGTGAACTTCTCTAGCCCAACAATTTAAAATAGTGATTTTTAAACAAAAAAATTAATCCATTTACATATGCCACTCAAAATTATAAAAAAAATACTTTTGATGTTTAAAATAATGCTAGGAAAGATAACTGTAAATCAATAATGTTGTATTAAGAATTAGTGCCTTTTAACTTATATGAGTTTTAAAAAGCTTTTTATTTCTAGTTTTAGTTTGGGAGAAAATTATAGTAGTTTATTTTCCTTCGCCCTATTTGGTGCCAGAATATTATTATGTATATTCTTTTAAGTAAATTTTTTTGTCTTTTCTTATTTTACACTACATGCATCCACAAGCTATCCTACTTTCCTGTCTTATCTCGAAACACGAGACTGTTACAATGTATACAGCTGGATTTTCAAACGTTCTTTTTCTGTTTTTGCGTAAGGTCTTAGGGGAAATTATGTTTCAAGTTTTCGTTACGTAAAATGTCACAGACTTACTCCGTTGTTATTATGGCAACTTTGATTTTATTTATAAAATAACTTAAGAAAGATTTTACATCCTGTAAAATAGGACAAAAATACGTAAGATTGTAAAGTTTGTTTTATATTTAAAATAAACAAAATCATGTATTTTAATGCATGCAATTAAAACCCCGCTAGAAGCATCAAACTCAATTTTTTTTTTCTAAAACGGTTTTTGTATGTAAAATATTGCTTTTTGTTTTAATTTACTTAGTAGCTTTTTTATCTTAGTTATTTAAATTTAAAAACAATGATTTTTGGGTCCATATATTATTTGACGTTATAGTATTGCTGGATAACTTAAAAGGATCAAAAGAAGTTTATTTGTAAAATATTATTCTAATGTGGAAACTTATATGGGCAAAACTAAAACCAATAAAAGAATGGATTAAAGAACACCAAAGAAGCACAACAGGAGAAGAAACTGTTGGGTCTGCTCTGGTACCACTGATCACGTTGGGACCCTAAAACATCACAGAAGCTGGGTGTCTGGTAAAATCATATACAGGTAGCAGCACTGAAAAAAAATCAAAGAAGAAGCAGCTACTGAGAATATTTCTGAACTCTTTTAAATATTTGGAATGCATGGAAAAACTTTTAAGTGAAATATAATTATGACTTAAGACCTAGATAACTCCGCGTGTTGAATGCATGTTCCCGTCCATCACCTTTATGCCTCCGTACATAAAGTTTTGTATTAATAATATTGAACATATATGTTAGTTACAAGTTAAAACGCTGTAATTAAAATAATTAGAAAATAAAGTTTGAGAAATATCTTTAATTAACAGTCCTAACAATTTTTTGAAGTTTCCAAAAGTATATTTTATATACCATAAAAGACATTTATTTTTTGCTGTTATTTTTTACCTTTATTTTCTTTCCTATTTTATGCCACATGCGTCTACAAGAAATACCATTTTTCTGTTTTATCTGTAAATACAAGACCGTTACATTGCATAGAGTCGAATTTTCAAAGGCTGCTTTTTTGTTTTGGCGTACGGTCTTAAGGGAAATTATGTCTCCCGTTTCCCAAGGTAAAATGCCACAGACAAGTTCTTCTGTTATAATAGCAACTTTGATTTTATTTATAAAATAAAGGAAATTAAATTTTGCATTATATAAAAGATATAAAATAATAAATACTACTACCAATGTTTTAACCGCTGGACTCCAAATCATATCAGTCAATTCTCAAAATAACAGCTCAAAGGGTATCGTTTAATAAAATCAAAGTTAAGCTAGTAACTGTTATTTTTGTTTTTTTTTTTTGCAATAAGGTTAGGAATCCTTGTATGGACGTAAACTCAACTAGTCTAGTCATTTTTTTGCACAGCGGAAAGTAAATTTAAATCTAATGAAGTTTAGTACCCCTTCATTATTTCAGAGAAATTCTGCAATGGAGATTGTGGATAGTAGTTACCTGATGGAGTGATCACCAGCAAACAAAGCGTGTTCTTTGGTTCTTGGGGTGTTCATTTCAGGCCATTTTTAAAGGGCTGTTGTAAATTTGGAAATCTTCTATCCATAATGTTTTATAAGCGTTCTATTGAGAATAAATTAGGATATCTTGAAGGACATGGTAAAATACTATTTTAGTCATCTAAGGGTATAACTGGCTACACATTATCGGGTATTATCTTGGGGTTTGGTATAAGACAGGGTTCTAAAATTTAGTGGACCTAACAATGTGCGATATTATTATCTCTGATAAACAGTATAAGGCACACAGAGCCATACGTAATAGCACACCACACCACAACATCAGTGTGATGAACATTTAATAGACACTATGGATTACGTCGACCGAGAACTCTGGCCTAATGCATCTCTAAGCCGAATCCAGATTTGTCACTTAAAACTACTGAATTCCATTCCCGCTTTATCAATAATCATTATCTGTATTATTCTGGCCGATAACGTCGATGTTCTGCAGTAAGAGATGATAGTTGGTGACGATTTTGGCGCTCTTTCATTCTTCGAACTTATCTAGTGCCCCCGGCTCATGTGAATGGACTTTATGAAGCCATGCCTGACAACACCCTGTCTTAGTATCTAGACTCGCATGCATTCTTTACGCAATTTTTAAAGTAAGTCCACCTTCACGTAATTAAATAATCCACTCTTTGTCTATCGTAGTTAATCAACGATTATTTGCTTTTCTTTGAACTAGGAAGATCATAAATACTTGTGAACCATGTTTAAAAAATGTGTTTTTGTTAGAGTTCTATGCTTATTGTGACAATAAATTTCATTTGTGGGATAAGTTTTACATTGACAATAAAAAAAAAACTAAATGTTAAACTAATGAAGCCTAACTCTAAGGCGAGTTGTCATGACAATAATAATATAAACAAAATTTTATCAAATTAAAACAACTTTCATGGGAAGTTATTTAGTAAATTTTTGGCATTTCATGTATGTTTTTTTGTATCATTCTTAGTTAACCAAACCAAATTTTTTTAGGGCAAATAGAAACGTGTAATTCCATTGTGCAATGATAAATCCTAACCATTATTTGATTTTGAAAGGGTAAATGTCCGTTCCCCAACTTGGCAAATACACCTGCTTGCTATTAAAATGGTCAAACGGTATTCTGTACTGGGAAAATAATTTGATTATAGAAGGGAGTTTTCACATAGATGTATTGTTATCCTATTGGTTTTAAGTGAATAAAACGTTGAGAACTGTGCAAAAAAGTAGGACTAATAAGTGAACATTTACTAAACAGTTGTAAATATTAAGTTTGTTTTTTTTTTTTAATTAAAAAAGCTTTGGAGTGGTAATTTTTTAAAATTAAACAATTATTAACAGGCAAAAACATATAATATTTATTTTAAAAATCGTTTGGAGTATCACCAATACCCTAGGACGACTTTGGTCTTGGTCCCTGGGTAAAGACATGTGCATGTTCAGCGTCAATTGGTTAAATCTGAAGATGGACCTAAAAATACCTTTAAAAATAAAAAAATAGCTAGAAACCTTCTGTATCAAATCGGTGCCCATTGTAATATGATTAAATCAAAACTTCTTTAAATGTAAATAATAATATTTATTGAAAATCTTGATGATCTCTGTCTCAAACATCTACATGAGGTAATTTTAGATAATATAAGTAACTGAGATGGCTTAAATCGATCTCTTTGATAATTTGATGAATATTGTTTTTTTCAAAATTTTATGAAAACGTGTTGATGGATTTTAATAGCTTTTTAAAAGCAAAATTTTAATAATTGTGCAGTGAGTGAGGACGCGTGGGTTGGAATAAATTCATTTTAAATTCAGTGTTTTGTTATAAAAAAAGGCTCGGACACCCTGAGCTGTATTTTTGGCTATGGTTTTTTTATGGTACAGGGTGACCAAAAATAAGGAGACCACCAAGTTCATTTATTAAAATGGAAACACCTATATTTTATTACATTTATAAGTTCTGTGTGATTTCTAACTATTTTTCATGTACCCTATACCTAAAGTCAACAGTTATCGAGAAATTTACGATTGATTTCTTTTAAAATTTGTGAAAGCGCATAGGTTGAAACAAACATATTTAAAATTTAACCATTAACTTCCTGACAATAGGCCAGTCGTACTTGAAATTCTCGTAACACTTCTTTTAAGGTTTATAGCTGAATTTGTTGTATTTCAGCTCTTATTTTAAATTATTTTTTTTTGGTTGAATGAACTAGACTTTAGATTTCAGATAACTCTGTAGATAAAAATCCAGCGGGTCTGGAAACCTAGCTGGCCATACGATAACGCCTCTTTTTCCGATCCATCTATTTGGGAAAATTTTGCTAAGGTAATCCCGAACTATTAAATCTGCCGGTATATTTGGATCCATATCATTTGCATAAAGCAAAGTTAAAGTGGGTATTATGTAATTTTGTAATAGGTAAAAGTAATTCTCCGGGTTAAGTGTTTCTCCAGTAGAAAAGGGATCCACAATTAAAGTACCCATAATTCCGAACCATACGTTTACTTGCTAAGGGAATTGCGTATGACATTCCATACTTCAGTGTGGATTTTCTGGTGCCCAATATCGATAATTTTGCTTATTTACTGAACCACCCACACAAAATGTTGCTTTGTCAAAAAAAAGTACCTTACTTAAAAGTTGCGGGTCGGCATTGCGTCTATCCATCATTATTTCGCAAACTTCTGTTCAATTTATCTTTACTAAATGTATTGTATAGATGTCATTTGTTTTTGTGTACATATTGTAAAACAGAAGATTTGCATTCTGGCTGGTCTAAAGCTACTTGTTGAGTGGCTTTATGAGGATTTTCTTCGAGCAAAATATTAAATTGTGTGTCTTCTAAAAGTGGAAAATGGTTGATTTCGTAATTTTCTCCTACATGACCTAACTCTTTAAAGTTTCTAATAAATGAAATTGGTGGTCGCCGCCTATTTCTGGACCACTATGTATACATGGCTTTATCATGGAAAAACGAGCAGCCAAAAATAAAGATAGACGTGTCCGAGCCTTTTCCAAAAAACAAACCTCTTAATTTTAAATGAAATAACACAACTGTTTACAATCTGTAAATAAATCCATTTTTGGTATGTATTCCTTCGGGAATTATGACTTAACTTGCTTATTAATCGCAGACACGAAAATAACTGCTTATCTAAAAAGTAAAAACGAACTTCTAGAATACCTAAAATGGTAAAGTTTAAATAATAAAGATAACAACCCACACTGTATAGTATACACGCTCCGATAATGTCCTAAAAATAGCTGATAACAATGCAAAAACGGCACATAAAAAGGAGACAGAATAAAAAAGTGAAAAACTACCCGAGATGGAAGAGTAAATCTGAAGTAAGCTGTAAAATTACATATTCGATTGAGGGGGATAAAAACGGCAGGATTTGCAAACCAGGATTGAAGATTTAATTGAAAATTAGTTTAACGCAATTCCTTTTTTAAAATGGATGTGGTGTTTTTTTTCTTTTGGTAAATCAAATATTGAAATAAAACGTGCAATGACAATCAAATATAATATTATTATAGATATCTTTTAAAATCCCGAGAGAAAATTGTATTATTTTAAGAGTAGATCAACGTGTCATAAATACATTAGACGTGATCAAAATTTATATCATCACTCCAGAAATTAACATGTATTAAACATTGTTCAACGCCGTTTTATAAAATATGACTGACCTAATACAGTAAAGGAAGTAAAATCACGAAACGCAAATTTTGGGCAAAAAGCAGGTACTTGAAGTAACTTGTATTATGCCAAGTAAGGTGCCCAGTATTAAATTAAACCACTTCCGATACTGGGAAAAAGGGTTGGCGGCGGGGGAGGGGAATGAAAAAAAATTACTTACCCAATCGATAAATTATCGTTTTTTATTATTAAAACATGAAATACAACTTTTCATAAAAATGAACCTCTTCCAAGTAATAGCGCAAGGAAAATTGTGATTTTTGCCAAAAAAATGTTACATTGTTTAAAGTTTTTTTAATTTAACCGAAAATATGGTAGTATGACAAAAAAAATTATATATTACTAATATGAAGTATTTTAGTTGACAGATAAAACGATTTTTTTTTAGTTTATACGATTAGTATGAAAAGAGATATGGCCCTGAAAAAAATAGTTGCTTAACGAAAAATGAAAAGACCGGATCGTTCTCGCGTAAATATCTGGAAAAATATTACTTTCACAAAAGAAATGACTACTATTATTTTGCAAGAAGACAAAATTGGGAAAATGTTGAGACCTACCAGAACCGTTTATAATAAGCAGAAAAAACGTTAGGGGCAAAATAAAGTTTTTTCAAATTTTTTTCATGCTAATTTTTGGATCTGTTGCTTGAAAAATAATCCTTTAGTGAAAAGTCAGAACACATGTCCCTAAATATGTCCAGTCATTTTTAGCCGTATCGGATAATTATTTTTTATGTTTTGGACTGATAAATGTGGGTCAAATCTTGGTTTTTGTAAGACATTTTTAGGTTTTGACCAGTAACATTAAAAGTATTTATTTTAAACAGCCAATCTTTTTATTTGAGGAGATTTGGCCGTTTAAAAGTGCATATTTTATGTATGCAACGATCAATGTTTTTTTCGGGTAAAATAAAAAAAGGTCAATCCAATTAAAATTTGCCATCACCTGACATATCAAAGATAACTTTAGCTTTAAAATGGTTCATTTTACATCTTGTTATCATTAGCCAAAAAAAAGTTACGGCCAAAAATTCTATTTTTTTCCACAATTACATAATTTTTTTTCGTTTTTTGGGGGCAGTTTTCCCAGGAATGGGGGGTTAATATTGTTTAGTTTGTCGGTTCTAAAACAAAAAGTGGCAACAAAAAATTTAATAACGTATTTTTAATTTTTTTTAGGGGTACTTTTCACCCCCTGTGGGAGGGGAGGGGAATGAATATCATAATAGTCAAAATACGATAAAATATTTAAAAAAAATTAATTAAAAAACAAAAAGAATAATCTGAGGTTATGTTTTTTGTATTCTTTCTTATTATGGGGTAGTTTTGACCCCCTATTATAAGCCCTTATATCTTAATTTCAGTGCATAATTTAAAATAAAAATCTTATTAATTATTTTAAAAAATGGCATCTATTTAATAATCTGAGCTTTACTTCCAAAATATTTTAAAAAAGCCCTAAAAAGGGTAGTTTTTACTGTTTGGGTAAGGGTGTTTTATCAGGCCTTTAAAATCGTATTCAGTGACCCGAAAAACCCCCGGTACCTATTTTCATGAAAATTTATTTAATATTGCCCGATATATTCAATATTTTTTTTATTTTTGGCCAATTTTTACAGCGTTTTGGACCAAATCCCAGTAACCAAACTTGTTTAATTCCATATTTGACACCTTTCTTGACAAATTTCAAAAAAATTTCAAGTTGATCTGATTTGCCCGAAATTACTGCTTCATTTTACAAAAAAATTTACCCCTTTTCTGTACTAACCGTAAAATAAACTGAAAGCTTATTTTCAAAAAAGGTTGTGTCAAAAAACTATTAGCCTATAACCCTTTAAAAAGCCTGGTTGATCATGCTCGTTATGTAAGTACCTCCTTACATAGTCATTTACAAAAATATTTAAATCACAAGACATATAAAAACCAATTAAAAATAATAGATTAAATGGTCAATAGAAACCTATTACCGTTGTCAATCTTGTACCAAATGTTTAATATTTATATAATTACAAAATTATTATCAAAACCAAAACACAATTACAATTTAATACCTAGTTAAATTTAATAGATACAAAACCCCTAGCAAAATTGAGTTTTGTTCGGAAAATCCAATAAAGAAAGCTAATTTTGCTCGTGGTTGCAGAGTTTAAATAATTTGACAATATTTTCCTAAAATCACGAAAATTGTATACCTATATTTGAAAACATTTCAAAACTTTTACTATATCTGGAATATTAGCGTAATGTAGCAATTTAAATATTTATTGAATTTATTTATTATTTCCTTTGAGCTGTAAAATATGAATTACTAATTATAATTATTATTACTAAATATAAAAAAAAACATTATCAACAACAACTGTAAAAAACATTTATTAAAGATAATTGGTTTAAAAATTATTATATTTTTTATGTTTTAATTTCACTTTGTGTTGATAAAATTACTTTTCACCATTACAATATTTTTTTTAGGTGAGCAGTGTTAAAATGAGGTTAATAAACTAAAAGTTAAATATTAAATAAAAAAAGTGAAATCACATTTTACCCATTAGAAAAGGTTTAAAATTTAAAATTTTGGGATTTTTGTTTTTAAGTATATTTCAAACAGAAAATATAATTTAAAACCACTATAAACGGATCCTTATTAACCAAGGGGTAAGTCACTGTGGAATTTTACACAGTGAAGTACATCAGTAGAAAATACAAGGGAATTCGAAGTATTTTGGGATTGAGGTATTTTGGGGCATATCGAGGGTTATCCGAAAATTTTAGGGTATGAGCGATGAAGTAGAACATCACGTGCAGGATACTAAATAATTGATCTTTCTATTTCATTTCAGCCTTTATACAGGGTGGCGCTATTTCGATTGATTTTCAGGGTATTGGGAAAACTACAAGAGGTAGAGTAAATCTCATGGCACATTCTCGGGTTTAATTTTCCACACAACCGCAACGAAAGAAAAAGATTGCGGCTAACCTAATTTATCTCGGAGATACAGTTACATATAGTTTTTTAAAGACCCTGCCCCACTTGTATGACGTCACAAAGCGAAAGGAATTTTAAATAGGAAGCAAAACAATTTAATAATATTTTGGGGTTTCAAGGAAAATACGCATAGCTACCGAGAAGTGTAAAAATAAACTGCGCACAAAATAATGTGGAATTTTTATATTAATATAAATATAATTTATACTTTTTTTTTCTTAAAATATTGTATATGTAGTATATAAATATAGAAAACAGAAGTATTTTAAACTAAAACTAAAATTTTTATTATGACTTTTAAACTAAAAAATGCTTACACGTAATATAAACCTACACTAACATATTTAAGTCAAGTCCACAAATAAACAAGCCACAAACATAAACTATTGGTATTATATTAGTAGCTGGTAGGTCCTGCTCCACTTCTGACTATTGCTGCTACTCATTTAGGCATGCTGCTGCCTGAATTATTGATAAAAGTTTGTGGAATATCTTGCTAATCATCTAGTGAAGCATTTGCAAGCTGCTCTAAATTTTCGTTTGGGTCAAGTAAGGATCTTTTTAAGTATGACCATATATGCTTAATAGGAGTGCAATCAGGCCACCTTGCTGGCCATTCCATTTAAACGGTATCATGGTCAATGATCGACTGGTCTCTATACCATTGATCATTTATAGTCGAGTTGATCTGCACCCCAACTCTGTGCGGCTGTTATCACAAATCCCACCCCATATCGTTACTGACCCAAACGGTTCTTGTGGAGTCATATTTATTTCGTGGTAACAAGTTTCAACTTATATCGACCAAACCCTGCTTTCGTCAGTGAAAAGGCAGCACCTCCGTTTGTCAATTGTTAATGTCCTTTGGTTCTGAGCCCATGTTCTCCTATGTACACGATAAGCCGCAGTCAGCCGGGAACATTTAAAACGTCTTCGGACACAAAGTTCCCTTTTGTGAAGTCTGTTTCGTATAGTTTGTTACGAAACTTTAAGACCTGTGGTTGCTCTAAACTTTTTTGCCCAAAATGCCGTGCTCTGTTTATTACACCTAGCAATACATTAAATAAATTAGAAATAAGCAAATAATAAACTGAACTAAATATTTAATAGCACACTTTTGCTCTATTACTACTGCACTTACTCCTGCCCGCATATTTAGGTTGATAGTTTTTGCTGAGAATCTATATGTCAGCGACAAACACAGAAATCCGTCATTTCATGAAATGACTAGTCAGCAGATGTATTGCCGGCAAGCAGCGTAATAGCCTTTTTTTAGGTTAGTTTTTGTTAGTAAAATAAGGTTTTTTGCTGTTTGCCGGCGATATATGTACTGACTAGTCATTTAAGGAAACGACAGATTTTAGTGTTTGTAGTTTTTTATCAATGCATGCTAACGGTTTATTAAGTTTACAAATTTTAAAATTTAAGGAAGTTAATAGAAATTCTACTTGATTTTGTGCGTACTTTATTTTAAAAATGTAAAGGGTATTTTGGGGAATCTTATAGATCTTAACAAGTTCTTGGGAAATTCTTTTTAAAATGGTAAATTTAGAAATTTAAAATTCTGAAAATAGACAATATATATACCTACAGTGGACAATTAAATACCCATTGTTTCCAGTGTACGCAATAAACTACGAGACAACATTTTAATGTGCGAATTTAAGCATTAAAAATCAATTTGCCGGATAGATTTAAAGTGAAACTAGAAACCAGCCAAAGCGCGAACAGCGAACGAAGAAGATAACTAAAATGTATGGGTAAATGTGGAATAAATTCTGGTTTGTTTCTCCGTAAGCGAGAATGGTTTGTAACTAACGTTGCACTGTAAATGGCAGAATTTCTAAAAATAATTTAAAATTAAGCTGTGATTGCTGAAACGTTAAAACCATCCCAAAGGTAATATATGCTCCTTTCTCATGCAAAACACCCTTTTAAATAGGTATGCAGCATTTACACAAGTAAATAGAACGACGGCAAAAAATATTAGTTTGGTTTAATGGATATTTTTTAATCGTGAAGTTACTGATACTTTTATGTTTTAGAAATCCTAAAACTCTTATTTGTTTACATATTATAATGACATTATGACAAATGCTTTTTTCCATAGTGACTTAAAAATTTTGTTAAAATTAAGGGTGCGTTTAAAAACGTCGTACTGGTACATTTCTATCGATGTGGTTATTTCCAACAAGGACCCATAAGACCGGTCATATATAGAGGGATTTCAGAATCACAAGATCTTCTTTAAGAAATAGAAATTTGAGATTGCTTATAAGATCATGTCATATTAGTCCCAGCCGTAGGCAGGAAGACGAACATAAGCCAGTGTTAGGGAGCGAATACTGGCTGAATGAGACGAAGCCTCCAGATTCGTCTCCATTAAAACTTTAGATTTGTAAGATAGGATGACAAATATAATAGTAGACACAGATTCTGATAAAAACAAATCTTATAATGCATGAATAAATGCAACTATGGGACGCCGTTTAGGAAGTTTTAAAATGCCGAGTGTTTCCGGGATATGCGAAAAAAAGCCGAAATTTTCGGAAAATCATTTTTATTTTCCCTTAGCTTTATTTCAGAACAGATTGTAAAACATTCTGCCACTTTTTACGCGCTGTTTGATAGTGCTTTCAGATTTCACGTCCGACTTTTCGTCACTTGGCAAACTTAAAATGACATTTTATAGGTAGCAGTGCATTGGCATTAAACAAGAATATTTTATTTATGTCATAAACTTAAAAACTTACTTTTCTACTTGCGTGCGTAAATGAGTGCGCAAAGTTTAACTTTGCGCGCGGCAATTTTTTGCGCATGCAACGAATTGTACTTTTAACATTAATATTGTTAATAATAATTAATAATAGTTTTTTTTTGTATAATCAGTTAAAATAAAAATGTAATTATTTACTTCGGATTCTAATCATATTCTTTAATAAAACGCTCGATGAAAAAGTATTCGCAAATAGAAAAAGTATTGTTCCTAATACTTGCGTAAAGTGACTTTTCCGCACGCCAAAGCAGTTAGCCGAACGACGCGAAGCGGAGTTCGGATAAGCTTTAAGTGCACACTTTGCGCACTTATTAGGAAAATAACTATTTTCATTGTGTTTTACAATGATACAGAGTATAGAATACAGTAATACTGCTTGACCTTCGACAAGTGATGGTGTGCGATTAAAAACTACATAGTTTTTCCGGAAAACGCGACAGGTGAAGCCGAATCGGACCTTCTTAACTCTTAGGCCCGGTTGTACAATGGACGTTTAACAGAAGTTCACGCTTATCACCGGTTCAACGGAAAAAACTCGTACATAGCCGGTTCAGATGGTGAACTGTGGTTAATCTTGAACGTCCGAATTTAGGCGTTCAAGATGGGTTCAACTCCTTTTAGTAATTTTTAACCTTACTCTTTTGACAGATCACCTTGTGTTTTAAATATTTTGTTTTTATATTTTAAAGTTGATAGTTCTTCGGTTTTTATAAATAAAAATGGATCTTGTATGGAAAGATATGACAGACGTCAAGGATTTTGTAGAATAACTTAATAATGTTGCACACTCTCGAGCCCCATGAGTATACAGAAATAGACCAGATCATCTGAACATTTGGAATGACAAATAATTTAAGGCCAGATTTAGGTTGAAGAAACAAGCTGTGAGATTTATTATAGATGAAATTTTTAAACAAATTTCATCTGTTACAGACAAGTAAGAATTCTATTGTTTAATTACATTTGATTCTAGGTTTAAATGTTCTATTAATTTTTTTAGAAACCATGCTCTAACACCTGCATTGCTTTACGATCTCTAGCCACTGGGAGATTTCTGCAAGTTGTTGGAGATTTTGGAGGTATTGACAAGTCAACGGCAAGTCGAAAAAATCTATGGTTTAAGAATTAGTTGCCTAATTGGGGCTAAAACTGATAAAAATGTCAAGAATTGAATCTGAAATTAACATTGTGAGGTGGGGATTTTTTAGCATTGGCCATGGATGGCACGCATAATAAAATTCAATCTCCTGGAGGGGCAGATGCAGAAAATTACAGGAACCAAAAAAGGATTTTATTATATAATGTGTATTTATCATCTGTGATTTATTTTGTCAGTAGTGTGTGAAAAAAATGTAAAATTAAACAAAAAAAAAACAAATACAATAATACAAATACATAGTCATAATTATAATTATGTTTTTTTTTTTTAAATAAAATCGTTGATTAGGTTAAGTTGTGGCAATTTTTTTCTTCGTTTTTTTTTCTTCTTCTTTTTGCTCTAAATTTGTTTCACACGGTGACGGTGGTTAAAAGTGCAAATTCATAAGAATAAAATAGAGCTTTGAGCGAAACCGGTTATATCTGGATTGTGAAAATGTATTTAGAGACATCGAATTATGCGCTGCAAGGATTTTTTTGTAAATGTTTGGATAGTTTCATAAAGTTTAGACACAGACTCTAAAAATTATTACCCAAATGCACTGGCAAAATGATTACCTGTAGGACCTTTAATTATAGCAAGCAAGTGTTTAACAGAATCTAATATATTTTCGCAAAAAAAATAATTTATTATCTAAACTTTATTAAGCATGTTTTTTTTTATAAAAATAACTTTTAAAATTTTAAATATATTTAAAAAACACCATCTTGATAACCTAATTTAAAAAAAGCGTTTGACAAAGTTTGTCATAAAAAATTGTTACAGAAATTTATATATCTTACTTTTTCACTTTACTATATGCTTATGGATTTGCAAACAAATAACTATGCAAAAAAGTGAGAATAGATAAAAAAAAATGAGGTAAGAAATATTTTAAGCTACGATTTATGCGTGATGTATGCATTCTTACCTTTTAAAATTATACTTAATTAGGTTTTTCCTATAATAATGCGATGATAACCCTTTTGCTACTAAAAAAAATATTTTCTAAAAGTTACTAATTGGTTACTTTAAGAAAGTCAAAACTTTAGCGATATAATTTAAAAGAAAAGGATTTTTGCTTTGCTTAGCAGACCTTTTTGCGAAGCTGAATAAAACGAAACGAAGTAAAAAGGGCATAATTGCGATTGACTAAAAAAGTAACTTTTTTGAATACAAATAATACCATTTATTTTACTTTTTTTAGTTTTTTTTATTTAAAAGTAAATTTGGTTTTAGCTTCTTACATAATGACACTATTATTTAAGTTCTTTCTTTCCTCTTTTTAATTTTTATATGTACCAATTGAGCCAGATTCACTTTACAGGGATTTTAGAGGGACAAAAATATACTTACTGACAAAATAATTATATCTTATTGTGGTAATAGGTTACGATGTGCTATACATTTAATTACGCGTCAAGACAAGATTCTGATTGGGTGATAGGTAAGGGGTGAGGGTTCAAATTTTAAAGTAAAAACTACTTGTCTGAAACTTTGTAAGTGGATTCATTTTAGCGTAACCTACAACTTTTAATCATCGTAAATTCTGAGAATTGGAAAGTTTGTGATTTACCATGCGTTAAACATGTAATTTAGAAGTGTATACGTAATTTAAAGAATAACCCTTTGTTTTTAATTCGACTCATGAGATTCAATAATGCAAACATCTGAAAATATATTGTCCTACAAATATATTGGGGCATTAAGAGACCTACACCCTCAATATATCAAATTGATGATGTTATGTAATGCGCAGTTGCTTACGAACTATTAAACCACAAAATTCTTGTGATACGCCAATGGGGCGTATCAGCAACTCAATTTTTGTTTATACTTTACAGTTTTTTAAAGGTAAAAATTTCCCTTGGTTTTATTTTTAAAAATATCCAAAAAAGAAGAAAGGTTTGAAATTACTCTTTCACTAGGCACTGATAGCCTTAATTAATTTGTCAAGAGGTTAGAAAAATTAAACGTTACTTATTATCAATTTGCAATATCAGCTTTTCACAAATTTATCAAAACTTAATTTATAATAAATGTAAAAAAAAAAACTACAAAATTTACTTAAAAAATCGACGAAAAATTCACTTAATATTAGCAAAAAATTTATGTAAATTTCACTGAAAAACCGAAACGCCTTCCGGAGTCTATGAGGCGTAAGTCTATCGACGTTACTACACAATTTGAGATTGTTTTTATTACTATAAAGGTTGGAAGGTTTGAAGTCAAAGTTAGAAATTATTTACAGTTTTGGGGACACCCTGTATTAATTATTAACGAACTATCATATCAATAAGTTCGGATATTACCTTAACTCTCTGTTTATCTCCAAAACATACCATTTACAAATTACTTTTATTATTCACTCCAGCTAAATTCTGCCCTGGCACAGTCCTTTACAATCACCTTTAACCACTTTGCAAATTCGACACAAAGAAATGCTTGAGTAGCTTTACTTAGCTAAGAAATTTACACTTCGTACAAATCCTTATAATTGTACCTGTTACAGAGAAAAAATGTGATGGCCAATTTTCTTGTGCTTACACTGAGAAAGTAGCATAGCTAATATGGAAACTGACATTTCATTAAATTATTTAAATAAAACATTTCGGTAATTTGCCCGAAATGCAAGAACAAATTTCAGACAGTGCTTATTTTACGAAGCCAGAAGTCTAACTGCATTGTTAGTGCTTTGACCTCGCTCTACCGCCGTACGGCCTCTAATGCGACTCATGTCATTGGTCTATTTAATTGATGCGCGCGTGAAGTACTTTTACGACGCTGCTACCCCTTTCCGCGTCGGCCCAACCCTCTCGTTGGTCGTCGAATCGCTAGGTAACCACAAGCTCACGAAGCATGGCGATGTGTTAGCGTTGCATGCCGACGGGCGGCTTCCCCTGTTTCGTCATTTTTAGATTGGTAAAGGAATTTTTAAGAATGATTTGAATTTATTAAGGCGGTGTTGTCACGATTAAAAGAAAAATCTACTGTTTAACTTTTTATTATTTTATTAGGATTTGAAAAAAAAGTTAACTAAATTGTTGCTATAGAAAAATAGCTTCCAGGTTGCAAGATGCGTTTATGCAACAGAGGTATATTATAATTTTTGTATTATTTTGTAAAACGAGAAATTACGTAAGCAATATACACGTTAACACTGCATTTTCTTTTCCTATCATTTTAATTTAGGCAATATGATCATACACAAATTGATAACGTAGTATTTAAATATTATATTGTAGGTTTCTTTCTCTAAAATTATATTTTAATTTTTGGTATAAGTCCCTACACAATGGAATAAAGGACCTACCTAATACAACGTATTATATTTCTTAATAAATCCAAAAAGCCAATCCATGTGAAACGAACTTCAATATGCCATACTGAAGTTCGTAACCAGGATCTAATTTAAGTAACAGATTATAGTTTATAAGCAAAACTTAGTATACGACGTTATCCAGTACGTAATAAAATTAGAAATATTTCATATGAAAAGGTGAAGAAAACTCAAATTAAGGAAAGAACTAATTAGATCCAAAGGCGTTTAGGCACACAGATGCTCTTAGTTACAATTAAACTGTTTGGCAACAATGCAATTAAAGAGTTATCTTGCTCATATGCATCTGTATTGTTATACGTCTTTGGTCCCTATATCAATGTTAAAAATATCTATAATTTATGTTTTTTACTTGAATGCTTTAACCCTTACATTTTTTAGATTTAATTTTGTATCTTACTGTATAATATCCATAATTTTAATATTAACTTTTTTTAGCATTATAAAAAGTATCTTAAACCGGGAATATTTCAAAAAAAATTTTATCTACAAGTTTCTCATCACTTGACTCATGAATTGCAACACTGCCCTCTTTAATCTGAGTGCTCTTAAAATAAGGTATGACCTGGCCAAAGCATGGAATAGTTATTTTTTCATAGATAGTGCACGATCCACATTTCAAATGGGTGAAAGATAAGTTAAAACGTAACATGCGTTTGTGTTTGTGGTTGTGCATTGGTTTAGAAAGCTATAGAACTGAGAACATCAAAAGTGCCAGACCCATGTCAGACGCATAATAAAAGATGAAAAACTATTCCGCACAATGTTATACAGGATGTAAAAAGTTACATTACAAATATTTTAACACTGAAGGGTTTAGAGATTTTAACAAAACATTACAGCAAATATTAAAAGATCGTTTAGCTTCAATATGACAAAATTATGTAATAAAATCCCTGTAAGGCTTAAGTTTTGTACTCGTGTAAATTTTATAATCTGTGCCATCTAAAACATTTTACAACATTCTTAAAATTATAAATATTTATGTTTCCGCTTTGTGCGGTAAATGTTATAATAGTAGGTATTTAGTGTACAGGGTCTTTGATTATATTTACGTGGCTTCTGGGGCCTTTATTTTTGAAGACAGAAAAAAATGTTTTATATAAAAATTGTAGGATTTTTTTTCATATTATCTTTTAAAATTATCAGTAAAAAAATATCGCAATAAAAAAATGGAAAGTATAGGCAACTTCAACTTTTTTAAATGAAACACCCTGTATATTATGCGCCACAACGAAAGATCTTTTTTTTCTGATTTTAAATTATATATATATATATATATATACATTGATTATATTTGGATGAACCATTTTTGAGATATTTTAGGTTAAATTATTAATAAATTACAAAAAAAGTTTTATATTAGTATCAAGAAAGCCATGGAAACAATAGAATTGTTATGACCATACCGTTTATTTTTGTGATTAAACATTTCTGCTAAAGTGAAGGAAGACTTGTCGGTGAATAGAATTTTATTTAAAAACTTTGGATCCTGCTGCATAAACCTAGCTATTTCCAATGCATACTTAGGTCGGTCCTGCATGTTTTGTTCAGGAAGGTTCTAAACGGACATACATTTATAAGGATATTTGTAAAATTTTAAGGTTAAAAAATTTTATAATCTGTTTTATTAAGTTTAGATGCCGCATCCAAAATTGATATTTTAGGATTTTCTAAAATTATTAAAGTAGTTAGTGCAAGTCCAATAGAAAAAAAAATCATTATCCTGAGAAAACGAGGATATCCAAAACCTTGTTTTCATGTCGTGCTGCAGTCCATTTCTTTATTTTAAAGCTTTTTTGTTCAATAAACTTTCTTACTATATATTTAATAGTATCTATAGATGGTACCCGTTGTTAAGGATATAATAAGTAATATTCCCTTTGCACTGTCGTCACATTATTATTGTTACCATAAAAAAGACGCATAATTGAGATTTTTTGTTCTTCTGAATAGCCCATCGACAAAAAGCAATACAAACTACTTTTAATAGTTAACTTATTTAATTCTACCATGGTTAAAATGACCATATTTAACTTTTTACAATATCAATACGTCAAGTTTATTAAAACAATTTTATTGTTTTTATAGCTTTCTTGATACTAATATGATTTTTTTTTCAATTTATGTATATATATTTAAAATCAGAAAAAAAAGATCTATTATTGTAGTGCATAATATACAGGGTGTTCCATTTAAAATAGTTGAAGTTGCCTATATTTTTCCATTTTTTTATTGGGATATTTTTTTACTGATATTTTTAAAAGATAATATGGAAAAAACCTACAACTTTTATGTACAAAATTTGTCTTTAAAAATAAAGGCTCCAGAAGCCACGTAAATATAATCAAAGACCCTGTACAAGATATAATTTCTAATATGATTGTTTGTTTTTATTAATTTACAGAACTGATTTGTAGGTATGTATGCTTTGTCTAAAATCTAAAATATTTTTAGGATAGTACTTGCCTAATTTTTATTAACATATTAATAACCTTTTATAATTATGTTAGTTTCTTTATTGTTTAGATTGTTAAGAAATTCAATTTATTTTTTTAGGTTAAGTAAGAAAGCTTGCTTTAACTCCGTCTTTTGTAAATATTTTTAATTGAGTCATTTTATTATTATTGTTAATTGTATATAAAATTTCATGACTACTTCTAAACAACAGGCATGCATTTTTCAGATTTTAATATAAAAATCATTTTAATTGTTTCTAGATTTTTTGTCATTTTCCAAGACGAGAAAGACACTTCGTAAAGAACATCAGTAATTTGAACTTTAAATGGTCAAGAGAAAAATAGTGACAACCTGGGGTAACAGTTATTATTATTCATATTATTTTTTAATTAAATCTCAGAAGCGAAATGGAATTCTAGAGCAACTGTCATTAGCAAGAAAATTTCAATGCCCATTGAAACAAGTACCAAGTAGCATTGGGATAGCAACTAACGACAATCCATTAGCACTGATAGGAAAAAAAATAAAAACAAAACAAAAAGTCACTACATCATACATACATACAATATAAACAACGAAATAACGAGAAAATTGCGTTGTTTAAAAGGTGCCCTGAAATGCAATATCTGCATTCTTCGGTGTTTGGACTGCGTTGACGGAACTGGAACGGGGATAATACGGGTTAAACCTCTAAGAATTCAGCACTCACGGTACCTAGTACTTAGGCTCCATTTAGAGTTTATTGGTTGTCCTTACTTATTAAAAAGAACTAAATTATAATTAAATCTTAAAAATATTGGTAAATTAAAAAACATTTTAGATTGATCCGATAAAAAGCAGTTGCTTTAAAGTCTCCAAAACATAAAGGTTATTGGTGTGTTTGGGGCCGTGTAGTAATTAAAGACTGTAAGTTCTGACGGTAAAAGTCGTTAACATTAAGCCTAAGAGAATTTTGGAAGCATTGCAAGCTTAGAATAATGTCAGCTGGCCGTTTTGGCGGCATGATAAATCCCGAAAGGGTTCGAAAGAGGTTTTATGCCTGAAAGACCATATCGATGTAAAGGACTGTAGTAAAATCTCTAAGGATTGCAAGATATCTAAAGCATGGAGCCATGGAAAGATTAAGCAATACAGATTTGCTATTTTAAAGAGTTGCTAGAGGCATAGCAGGTTCATTTTGGTAAGTAGCCCAAGAACTGCTATATCTTAAAGTAAATACACCAAAATAAGCCTGAAATATCTGTATGTACACAATAGAAAGCTAGTGAACGGGTATGTAAGATACTTCACTAACCAGCATTATGGTATAAATGAATGGTGGAAGCTTCAAAAAGAGGACTGTATCAAGTTTCACTATACTTAAGGTTCAGAATTATTTTTTTTGCACCAAACTTGGCAGCTAGACCCAGAAGAAAATGACCGAAATTGCAGAGGAAGGAGAATAGAAACCTTCTTTTTAGTAAATTATCTGGTATACACTGTAGTTTGGTAATAAAAATGGGCAATGTAAAATAAAAGTTAATTAAAACAATTGTTGCAAAAACTGGGTCTTATTTTCACTAATTAAAAAAACAGCTTTTGTCTTTTCAAATGAACAGCTAATATATTTTTTAAATAATAAAGCCTTACTCAATACAGTTTAAGAAGAACCTATTGTACTTTGCTCAGCAGACCATTTTGAACGCCAAGAGAAACGAGACAAAAGGCCAAAAAGCAGTTTTAAAAATAACGACCGGCTTAAGAAAGAAACTTTCTGAATGTAAATTATCAGAGAACTTTTATCACTTTCGAATGTTCCTTTATGTTACAGCGGATTACGTCCGGACCAATACGCTCAATGTTGCACAAATAATAAGAAGCTATTCAAAGCGGGGCTATTAAAGACGTTCCCAAGACTATTCTCGTAAAAGTTATGAACCTAGGAGAATTAATTCCAATTGGAGTTGCGAATTGGCATATGATTTGGCATTCTTCTCTTCCAAAAAGCGGGCATTTTATTCTAAAAACTCTTTACTTTCGACCCCAATGGAAGCGGCTTTTCCGGAAGCATTGTAAGTGACAAAGTTGCCATGAATTTTAAGAGAACAATGGACATTTTGCTCTTGCTTTCGATGTAGTCAGCAAAAATAAAGTAGACTTATTATAGCTTCTTTGTATATTTTTTGTTTAACACGATTTAATTTTAATTTAAAACAGATTTCTGAATCTTTATTTTTTTCGAAGGACTTAAAGAATAACAAACTTTAAATACTACTGGAAAATTCTAATATATATTTTTTAATAGTTATGTGTTAACTAATTGGTTTTAAAATAAAAGGGCTTAAACCGACTTTTACAGGCATCATCTTTACCGTTTATATGAAACGTAAAAATTAGAGCTAAACTCTCATTTGTAGACAAGATTTGTACGCAGTACCATGTCCGCGGATGTGGTTTACAAGGGGACCAATAACGATACAAAAAAGTCACTCCTAATAAATGTTCTTACGTGTTTAGAAAATACGATTTACAATACAAGTTCTTTTTGTTGAACAGGGTGAGCAAAACATACAATAATATTAATTTTCAAAATAAACATACCTTGTCTTGCATGTTACGAAAAAACCACTGTTAATAAAAGTTTTAGGTTAAATAATGATTGGGATTCGCGGTATATATAAATGAATTTTTTTATTTAGGAAGCATAAAAAAATGCACAAGAGTAAACCCATTTTGTTTATCGTTATTATTCAAGCAATCAAATATAAAATATTGTATTAATAGTGCATTATATTATATTAGTTTTTTAAAGACCAGGCTATACAATAGTTTTCAAAAAAATTATGACATTTGGGACAACTTGTTTCTGTCTTTATTCAATGAAATAATTTTTAAACACTATTATAAAGATAGTCAATATCATACCAGTTAGATCATGAAAAATTTAGCCAGAAATTTTGAAACATTTTTTTATAAAATGTTTTGCAGGGCAATTAAATTTTTAAGAAACTGCAAAATTCTGCTACAGTTTTAGTTCTTTAATCTATTAGCGAAATTTCTGTGTTGTTTGTTAAAAATCGTGCATAGCAGTTAAAAGTTGTAAAAAATGTTATACTAGGAGATCTTAAAAGAAAAATATTTTCATTTAAATTCCACTTTAATCAAACATCAAAAAAGAAAAATAGAGCAAAATTTTTTAGCTCATCATGTACTGGTCTTAAGACAATTTAAAATTTTTAATAAGGACGCGAAGGTAATGCTCTACAAAAGCAAACCGGTGGTATAGTCTGTCTCAAAGTATACCGTGTTAGCTCTTGCCTTCATTTATGGATTATACCTGCCGACAGCAATAAAACTGCGGATCGGTAGGTATTAAAGGACAGAACATTAGGGACGGACTTTAATAATATAAAGATTTATAATTTATTGTTTATTTAGGTAAGTATAATCTTAAAATTACATTAAGAAATTAAATATATGCAAAGTTTTAATAAATTTATAACTGCATTATCTATACATAATTACATTTTTAATCCAAATACTAATATAATCTTGTTTAAATTGATAATTCTTGAGATAATTACAATAGGATTTATGTTGTTTTGATAGAAATGTAAGAGTCATTTTATAATGTCTGTATGAATTTTTCCAGCTCTCAACTGGTATGTTAGTAATTACATTTTTATCAAATTTATAACACTGGGACTTAAAGTAGATGTAACATTTTCTGCTCTGATCTTTGATTTTACTTGGTTCCACAAATGCTCTATGGGGTTAAACATACAGTGATACAAAGGAAGCCGTAAGACAGAATGCCCAGCCTGTTCAGCCAAATTATCACATAAATATTTTGTTTTTTAATTGCATATGAACTTAGGACTTTCAAAAGATGCGTTTTTTTGTAACTGAATTCAAAATAAATATCATTTTCTACAAATATTCCTGGATTTCAGTTTTTGATCTTGATGAAGCTGGTGCTTTGTGTAGCAGACGGCTGTGGTAGCTTGCGTTATCCATGACAATAACACTGTTGTTGGAATATTTTTTAAAAGATAATTTTGAAACCAGTTTTCAAAAAGTTCTGCACTTGTATCCTCATGATAATCCAAGCTAGAATCCTTAATATTCTTTGCAGACAACAGCAAGCAGTTTGGGACAAATCCGTCTTCTGAACCAACGTGTATTATGGTAATGCGTTTTTCTTTAATTGAAGGTGCTTTCGTCTGACAGTTTTGACTGTTGTTTCATCAAGGTAAATTATGGATCTGTTTTCTAACCTATATCTTTTAATTTCTTGAAGGTAATTAAATCTCCAAGTGCGTATTCTGTGCGATTCCATTACTACTTGTCTTTTGTCTATTTTTGTCTATTTTGCGGTATTTAAATCCCATAAGTTTATCCAAGGTAGAAAGAACTCCGCTTTCATAAAGACAATATATTTTCCTTCTTATTAGGTCCTGATCACTATTGTCTATACGGTGAGATTGAAAATCACTACGTTTTTTTTTTTTTGTTCAATTCTTCACTAATAATAATATCCCTTATCGGTGATATTGGAGTTTTTGTAAGTAGACAGGTTTCTTTTAAAGCTTCTTGTTTAATTAGACCTCTACTGATTAAAGTTTCATACACATTTTTCACAACCTGTTTTGCATCCAATGACAAATAATTTTGACGCGACATAGTTATATTCTCGTAAAACAACTTTTTCGAAACGCACAGTAAAAACGGTTATTCAACACTGCCACTAAAATATTAGCCAAAATATTTATATGCTAATGGTTAATACTCAAGAAATACCTGGCCCACCCCTGCCCTTATGAACAAATGGGTTTACCCAATAACAATAGGTAATAAAATCGTTAAAGGTTTATTGGGGTATGGTCCGTCAAAAGCCATAACGATATACTTTGAGACAGACTATACGCGATATCGGTCCATGTAGACCCATATCGTTACCATTCCACATGCAATGGAATATCTTAGTTAGGAATGTTAATGGCATATTTTAGCCATGAAGACGAAATTTTTATATTAAATTAATTAATTTATTAAAAGAAATGTCACAATTGTTTTGCATTTTTATGCTCCTTCTTCTATAAGTCAAATATTTTATTATAGTGACTTAAATGTGTCATGCAAAATAAGTTGCGTTTACTCGTGCGCAACACAACATTTCTGTATTTATTGTTTTATATTAAGAATCTTGGCAACTCTGGTTTGAATTCTTTTATTCCGTATTTTCAAGTGAATCTGTTCGGTATTCTGCTTATCTACAAAATTAAATCATCCACCTTGAAAAGGGCGTTTTGCTGCCTTTTGATGTAAAAAATGTTCAAAAAATAATTAAATGCATATCAGCTTTTTGCTTTGATAATGAACATATAAAAGGCTCTGGACCGGCGCTGATTAATACAGACTCGAGCAATATAATTCTAGATTATCGGAAAAAAATTCACAAAATTTATAGCAGTATATTGCAGTGGTTATTACAGTTTTAATAAGAAAATGTGTTGTTAGACATATTAAGTTATGTTACAAATAGGTTATTTCTACTTAATTTACTATAAATATATATTTTTTTCGATATTCTTATCACTTTTAAAAATGTATTTAAAATAAAATTTTTTGTCATTTTTTAATTTTACTTCGTCAAATTCCTCGCTCTACTGTTGAGTAACGTCTTAAACGTGTATTTTTTTTAAGGGACACCCTGTATATTTTTTTCTCTTCCATTTTTGGGTTTTTTTAAGATTGTTTAAAATTTTTTTTTTTTAAAATTTTTTTTTTTGCAATAATTTTTTTTTGTATAAAGGGCCCCATGCTAGGTCAATTAGGGGAAGCCTTTTTTTCATTATTGATTGTTGTAAATTTACGGTTTTATTTGTTTAATTTTGTAACTTTACTTTTTTATTTCTGTGAAAAATTTGTTTAACAGGACGCAAAATAATTAATTTAAAAATTATGAAAAACACAATAAGTATGTTTGTTTTATTCAAGCTAATGAAGACGCTAACGCAGCCTTGGAGCTGTATCTTACTAGGTAAGTTTTATTAGTATATTATATACCTAGGTTAGGAGGTGGCCTTCTTACAGAGGTAAATTATAGGTTTTTTTTACAATATGGTTTCATATCTAATTTGAATAAATTTTAATATTGGTAATATTCCACTCATTTTCAAATATTTCAAAATATCTCTTAGTTTGACAGCTGAACTCCTAGTTTTTAACTTGACAAAATGAGTAGAAAATCTACCAATATTTGCTTAGGTATTTTTTTTCATTATTTACCTAAAGAGAGAAATATTCTTTTATTAGGGAAAAAGGAAAAAATTACAATAAAATAAAAATGGGTTTCCCCCGTGAGAAAAAATAATAATTTATGGGGAAATTAATTTTAAAGAATTAAAATTTATTTCCTGATTTTTTTTTATATATTTCCTTTTCTACAATAACCAAGACAAAACCAAATAAAAGAAATTTTAAAAATAAAGCCAATTTTTAAAACGGTCAAAAAACCAAAATTTTACAAAAAAAAGAAAAAAAAAAAATACATTTTTTTGATTTCAGGTAAACCATTTGATAAAAAAAAAGAAAAAAAGGGTATTTTTTGGTTTAACCAAAAAAGGTTTTTATTGGTCTTTTTAAATTTTTCTTTGGCAAACTGTTTTTCTTTTGTTTGGGGAAAAAAAACAAATTTTTTGTTTTTTTTGGGGCCGAAGATACTGCTTTGTTTTGATTAATTTTTTAAAAAGTTTTGAAATCACCTTTGAAATTTAAAAGAACAAAGGTGGTTTAAATTTTTAAAAATTGACCTTAAAAAATTTTTTATGTTTCGAATTTTTTTAAACCAATAAATCCTTGATATTAAAAAAAATAAAAATTTTTGCCATTTGGCCATTGTTTTCCCGGCTTTTTGGTTTATCCCCCGGTTTAAGAAAAAGGGGGCGGGGCTTTAAAAAACCCCCAAAAAAAAATTGGAAAAGTTAAAAGTTTTTTAATTAAAAAGACTTTAAAAAAGAAAAAAACCAACAAAACCATTTTTATTTTTAAAAAAAATTTAAAAAAGAATTGGTAAAAAATTGGGGTTTTTTTTTTTTTGATAATTTTTTTAAAAAAATAAAAATAATTTGGAAAATTAATTTTTAATAAAATTTTTTAAAGTTGCAAAATTAAAAATAATTGGTTTTGGGGTTAAAAATTTTTTTTTTAAAAAAAAATTTTTCAATTTTTTGTTTTTTTTATTTTGAAAAATGGGTTTTTAAATTTTTAAAAAAAATTTTTAATTTTTTTTTTTTCCCGTTTTTTTTTAAAAAAAAAAGAAAAAAATAGATATGGACATTAAATTTTTTTTAAACTCTTAAAATAAGAAAAGACAAAGTTTTTTTATTTAGTGTTACATTTAAGAAAATAAAAAAATTTAAGTAACTCAAAAACAAAAAATTTCCGGGGGTCATCGCCAGATGGCCATAGGAAATCCAAAAAATTTTATACATTGAAATTTGGCCCCATTGAATTTGAAAAAATTTATTTCTATTTTGAAGACGGATGATTATCCAAATAAATTTTTTTTTTTGAAAGGTAATTAAAAAATTTTTTGAAAAAAAATGTTGCATACCCATACCTTAATGAATCCCACCAGTAATAAATAAAATGTCTTGTCAACTCTTTAAATTTACGTTTTACTTTGTATTATTATTTCAAAAGTTTTACAGTATTGAAGAGAAAATAACGTTAAATGGGGGTTACATGGAAAATAAATTTTTAAAGTATCCAAGCTCTACGTTTTTTCCTGAAGACAATTCCAATAAGACAACAGTTCAAAAACGTTTAAAAGTTTGAGACAAAAGGACTGTTAATAATAAATGCAACGCTTAGAGCGAAATAATAATAAAAATAGAAAGTTTTAAAAAAATAATGTGATTTAGATGTTTTTTTTTATGTAGAAGAAAAAAAGGAATTAGCACCAGGCTTCAAGTTTAGGAAAGACCCCAAACCGACTACGCAAATTAAAGAAATATAAATATCATCCGTACAAATATCAAAGACATCAGGGGTTTAAAGAAGGCGATAGATCCGAAGAGCAGATTTTTGTTTTGGTTTTTAAAAGGCAATAACGTTGGGACTTCTTACGCAATATTTGTTTTAGTGACGAATGCACCTTACATTAAAAAGAACCAAACGTTCAAAAAAACAGATACTGAAAAAGAAAACACAGATTTGTATCTAAAGTACTAATACCCTCAAAAGGAAACGTTTGGGCGGGGATATTTTTGGCATCGGATTATTGGCCCCCCTTTTTTTGAATCATAATTTGGGAACAAATTTTTTAACTAAAAAATTTTGGGGGGGATTGAAGAAGTTGCACCTGAAACGACATTTGGTTTCAAATGGATGGTTTTTCCTGGCACAATTCACAGAAGTAAGGGAATATGTTCAAAATGTTTTCAATGAACTTATAGAACCAAATTCACCATAAATTGGGGAGTGGTTCCTGATCTTTCGCCAAACGACTTCTTCCTTTGGGGTTTCAAAAATGTTATTTAAAAATTTGAGTTATCAAAATTTAGAAGAATTAAAAGTTTCAATTTCAGCGGCGTGCGATCGATTATCAGCATTTCAACTTCATAATGTAAGAACTGAATTTTATAAGCGTTTAGGATATTGCTTACAGTAAACGGAAGTCTGTTTGAGCATCGTATTAAAAAACATTAGCTTTTAGTTTCAATGTGTTGTGTTAAAACGTATTTTTAGACAGTTTTTAAGTGTTTTTCACCTTCCTTTAAAATTGTTCAATTATGTAAAAATCTCATTATGTAGTTCAATGTAATAACTTGTATTTATTAAATGATTACAACTATTATTTTCTCTTCAATACTGTAAAACATGTTGAAATAACTAATACAAAGTAAAACGTGAATTAAAAAGTTGACAAGACATTTTATTTATTATTGGTAGATTCATTAAAATATGTAGCAGGTATGCAACGATTTTACAAATAGTTTTTCTTAAATAACTTTTAATTGCCTTATCAGAAAAAAACGAAATTTAGTATGTGAGCTAATCTTATCAACGTCTTCAAAATAGTCTAATACAATTTTGTTGTAAATTCAATAGGGGAGCTAATATTTCAATGTATCAAAATATACATGGGATTTCCTATGGCCAGTCTGGCGATGCACCACCTGGTATAATAATTCGTTTTTATCTTATTGATAAGTTACGAAATAATCGAGATATAGGGAAGCGTCAAAAATGACAAATTTTCAAAATAGCTCTGTATGTCTGAAACTGAGGGGGCTATGAAAAGTTTGTTTGCGACAATGAAAGGTTTACAAAAAAATAGAACTGTAAGCCGTAAACCCTAACTTTTTATTTTTATAAAAAGAAAGCTGATATATGAAAACACACAAAAACTGGACCTCTGTACACGTAATCCTTTAAAATCTGCTTGTAGTTTTTTCCGATAAATTACCCAAAAGACACCCCCTATTTTACGCATATAGAATTTCCAAGGGTCACACTATCCGCAATGACCGCGGTCGTAACAGTGGTCGGCCATGGCTATTCGGGCTTAATTTTACTGATCCTAAAGGCCCTTTCTCTGTTACAAGAAACTATTTTGATTTGACGGGTACTTTGTTTACCGAACCTTTTCCTGAGAATTTATTTAAGATCAAAACAGAATACATGGGATTTAAAATAACTCTTTTAGCCATATTATACAATACAATTTTACTTTCTATATATACTTTCTTATTTTACCCTAAATTGGAGATATTTATTACTCAAGCAGGCCAAGTAACGGCGTGGCGCACTTATTACGTATATTTCACGAAAGGTTCCAGCGTATTGTTCCCCTTATTATAACTTTGTTACCATTCCACGTAGAGGTATAAGATTTGGTAGGTAAATTCACGTAACCTGTTAAAAAAACTAGAAAGTTATGTCATGTGGTTCCTGAGATACTCAATTCTAGCAATGGCTTATTTTACTACTTTCTTACCCACTAACTCACTCATTCACTCATTGACTCATTAAACTTACGACACTTTCGGAGGGAGTAGAAACTTAAAATGTGGTATGTAACTAGGTTTTAGGACACAAGTAAAGGAACAATTCTGATAACTGCACATTTTAAAATACTCTGAAACAGAGAAGGTAAAATCGTATAGTATGTAGGGCGTATTTTAGAAGTTTGCAATCTAATTGAACCTAAACTTTTTACGTCATAATTGTTTTAAAATTTAAAATGCAGACAGGATTTTATTCCATTTACTGAAGAGGTCATGCCAGATTCACTTATATAAAAAAGGGCCAAGTTCCTATTCAAAAATCTCGACCTCTTAAAGTACTGAGATCTAAAATTAGACAAAGTTCTTTTTTGACTTGTTAAGTTTTTTACTGATCTGTCTGTATCAACGAAAGAAGACGATTCAATAATAAAGACGAATTAGTAAAAAACATGCTAAGTCAAAAAATAACTTGGCTTATCTTTAGATCTCAGTACTTTAAGAGGCTGAGATTTTTGGATAGGAACTTGGCCCTTATTTTACATAGGTGTTTTTGATATGATACCTTTTAAATCAAGTAATTAATAATTTGCAAATTTTAACAAAAGGGATAGTTTAAAGTTTTAAAAAATAATTTCCTTTTTTAAAAGAAACACTAGTGTCAAAGCTTTTTATACAGGGTGGCCGGCCATATTTTGACCCATTTTAATCGAGAATAACTTTGGAACAAATAAAGGTATCAAGATGCGGTTTTTGCAGATGCACTTATATTTCTTTAAGTTTATTCTCGTTCACGATTTTATTGTGACATTCCATTAGCTCAAAAACAAAATGGCCGATTTTCCATTATAGGACAACTATGTTGTTTTAAATGGAACACCCTGATATGTTTCTATATTTTCAAAATTTAATCTTTCCCCTTTAAAAAATGTAACATAAGCTATGGTTATCTCAAAAAACAACGTATTTATTGACCTTCGAATAATTGACTGCATGTCGACCAACAATATTATTTAACAATTAAAATTTGCTTCATATGTTACAAAAAAAAGGATCGCCAAAGGTTTAGGTTATTCACAAAATAATAGTTACAATAAGGTTACATTACTTTTAAAAACTACTGTAAATGTTGAAAATGCCTTCCGCCGTCTTCGACGCACTTATTTAAATTCGAAAAAACTTATTAAAACTATTGACTAAAAATTCTTCAGGAATATTTTCTATTATGTTTCGGATATTAATTTTTAATTGCTCTAAATTTTGGGGAAGTGGACTATAACACCTTCTTTCACATATCCCCACAGAAAAATCTGGAACAGTCAAATCTGGTGAATGAGGTGGCCAGGAAATAGGGCCTCCTTCCAATCCACCGGTTTCCAAAAACGTTGGTCAGTGAATCCTTGGTACGTTAGCATAATGTGGTGTAGCCCCATCTTGTTGAAAATAGACGAAATTCAATAGATTTTCTTCTTGCAATTGGGGATAAAAAATATTTCCAGCATATCAACGTAAGTCCAAGAGGTTACAGTTGGTTCATGAAAAAAAATGGCCCATAAATTTTTTGCTTTGACATACCACACCAGACTGTGACTTTTGGTGAATCTCTAACGTGTTCGTTATATTGTCGAGGATTTTCTGTTGCCCAAAACCTGCAGTTATGCTTATTTACTTTTCCATTGAGGTGAAATGTGGCTTCGTCTGACATTATTAGTCTATCCAAAAAATGTATATTGTTCCTTTGTGGAAAATCAGTTTCTTTTATTTCTTGTAACATTTGAATTTTGTATGGCTTTAATTTAAGTTCTTTTTCATGATTTCTTGTACTGTAGTTTTAGGAATATGGACTGAACTTGAGATTTTTCTTGTTGACAATGTTGGATCTTCCTGAGTTATCTCCAGAATTTGTAACGTTTTATTTAGCAAATTCTCATTGTTTACTAATTTCTTTTTACGGGCTAAAGATCCTGTACTCCAGAATTTTCTGTACCAGATTTTAATTGATTTTTTTGTGGGTGGAGCTTTATTAAACATGTTTCTAAATCTTCGCTGGGTTTCTTTTACTGATTTGGTTTCGGCAAACATAATAACACATTTTCCTTTTTCGCTTAACGAGAACATTTTGCGCTTCCTAATTAAAATAACTTGTCAAAAATGACCAACAATGGCTGACAATGAGGCTTGTTGCTGTTATGGAAACGAGATAACTTTGTTTCCACAGGCGACTTTTCAAAAAACCTTTTAAAAATAATATTCCTATTCGACATACAGTCAATTCTTTGAGGTCAATAAATGCGTTATTTTTTAAGATAACCATAGCTTGTGTTACATTTTTTAAAGGGGAAAGATTAAATTTTAAAAATATTGAAACATATACAGGGTGTTCCATTTAAAATAACAAAATTGTCCTATATCGGAAAATCGGCCATTTTGTTTTGAGCTAATGGAATGTCACATAAAATGGTAAAGATACGAGAATAAACTTTAAAGAAATATAAGTATATTTGCGAAAACCGCATCTTGATATCTTTATTTGTTCAAAAGTTATTCGGATCAAAATGGGTCAAAATATGGACGGCCACCCTGTATAAAGTTTAAGAACGAAAAAAAAAAAAACAAAATTTTAAAATTAAAACAATAACAGACTCCTTATACTTCTTGTATAAGGAGTCTGTTATTGTGTCACGGAGAGTGCCCTAAACAAAGCACGCCTTTTTAAATCTGTATGACATTCCAGGGCTCATAGAATGCCTAACTAGGTACCGTGGGTGCCGGGTTTTTAGGTGTTTAACCCATTTTTTCCTCACTTCTCTTAACGATGTCCAAGTATTGAAACATGCAGATATTGTATTTAACCGCATCTTTTGGACAACATGGTAGTGCAATCACAGACATTATACAGGGTTTCCCATAATGGACTTCCTATTTTGGTGTTAAAACAAATTCTATATGAGATAAGTCAGTACGTTTTTTTTATATTATTATCTTCCATGGCCTTGGGGATTTGAATCAACATATTATTAATTGAGTAGGCACCTGTCACAAAACTAGGAAACATTGATTTTTGTAAAAGGTAATTTTTCTAATAAAGCACCATTAGGTTTGAACGCATAATTATTAATTCTCATGGATTATTCAGTTCAACAATGAGTTTCTCTTTGCGTGAAAACATAAAGAGTAACTTAATAGAAGAAGATGAAGCGAGAGTACATACCGCTAAAAACAACAAAAGAATTCTGCGAAAAGTGTTTAATGGCCGACAAATTTCACTATTTGGGGATTTAAAGTGGCTTTTAAGGTCCCCGGACTTAACTGCACCAGACTTTTTTCCGTGGGGCTATTTAAAGTCAAAGGTTTTTGCAACTCGTCCAGAAAACATCCAAGATCTTAAAGTCCGAATTCCTGAAGAGGTCCGGTGAATAGATCAGGTTTTTCTTCATCGTGTCATAAATCATTTCTTGTCAAATCTTGAAAAGTGCATTGAAGTTACTTAACACTTGACACTTACTTAAAAGACCTAATTTTTAAATGTTAGGATAAGTCCTATGTTATAGTAAATCCCAAAGAGATTGTAATTAAGTGTAATAAAATGTTAAAATGGATACGGTTTTATATATTTTTTTCTTTTTGTTTACTTTTGATTACACGATACAAAAAAATTATGGGGAAATCACGCTGTTAAAACAACAAGGCTTTTTATTTATAGGAAAGTAACAGCAGCAATCTCAGTAATCAAATAAAAAATATTCTTAAAGCTCCCTACGCTTTTCGCGCATTGTCACTGGCAAAAAACAATCTGAGCAAACTAACCTAATAAAAAAGTTATATAGAGATACAAATGAATCACGGACACAAAGGAATAGGATTTTTATTTAGTTAGATTTTGTTTCCAAGTTAAATGAATTTAAAATTAGGTATATAGATTTTCTTATCTGTGAAGAATAATAATTTTACCATTATGACTTTTCGTGGCAATCTTTAGATTAAAAGTTTTTGTCTTTGAGAAGATATCAAACTAAGTAAAAATGTTAAAATTAAATAAATATACATTTTTAGTTACCAAAGCTTAGAATATTTTTTAAAATTTTTATAATTGTTATTTCCAAAAAAACATTGAAAAGTTAACGTATGTGGTGTCAAGTTATAAATTTACACTCTTCTTAACTTTTGTATTTTTTATTGTACGAAATAGCAAAAATAATTAGTTTGTTAATTTAATTCCGTAGTTTTCGACATTCTCATCAGATTCTAATCATCTTTAAAGGTATACGGGATTCGACATTAAATTTATGTTATTTTAAAGGTCAAAACCAAATACAGTAGACTTGCAATATGGTAAACATACTATACAGCGTGTCCCAAATTGGGCCTACATGTATTGGTAACTCGGGAACCATTAAAGCTACAGTGTTGGTTAAATTAGGAAAGTTTTAGACAATTTAATTGCAAAATTAAATCTGCTTTCAGATTTTATTTATCTTTAATGGTTCTTGAAATAATTAAGAAAAACCAAAATGGTACATTTTTAACTGTTGCTTGTAGCTCGCAAACTACCAATTTTACGGTTTACTACATTATTAGAACATTTAATTTAAGTAAAAATATTTTTCTAACTTTTTTTGTTTTTGAGATATTTACCCAAACTTTGGATTTTCGTACGGACGCCATATGATTTTTAACTGAAAAAGCTCTTCAAGAGCTTTTCATTGATGTAACACAAGTCTAGGTTTTCAGATTGCTTAAGCTCTAAAAACGATAATTCTTGTTTATTTGATAGTAGGCTTAGACTAGACTGCGTAATGTCCGCCCCGTTTCATAAAAAACAAATGATACGCATCTTATAATTTAAATAATGTAAATGTCAAAAATATTTCTCGTTTAGAAACGCCTTCAACAAAAATTCAAGTTTTGATTATTTTAAGTATTTACAATAATGGCTCTTAATTATTCCAATGATGAAAAAGGGGATATGCTAGAAATTTATTTTAAATCTAACAGAAATACAGAAGCTGCAGGACTTGCATACGAAGAACCATTTCCGGAGCGGCAACAACCTAACCAAAGACATTTTAGATTTTTAGTTACGAACTTGTTAGCCTATGGATCTTTTGTGAATTGAAGCAAGAGAGGCGATTATAATGGAAAACGTTAGAGATGATCCCACAACATCGGTTAGAAAAGTGGAAGAACAGACAACAATTCCCAAGTCATCTGTGCATCGGTCTTTAAAAAAACACCGTTTTCATCCATACAAATCACGTATAGTCCAGGGTCTTCAGGGGAATGATTTCAATAGACGAATCACCTTTAGTCAATGGTTTATTACTAAATGTCAACAGATACCCAATTTCCAATAAAAGGTTCTCTGGACAGACGAAACCCGGTTTACAAATTGTGGAATTTTTGATAGGCACAATTATCACTGCCGGGATACAGAAAATCCACAAAATTTAGAAGACAGACCGCTACAAACAAGGTTTGACTTAAATGTCCGGTGTGGCATCATAGGTAATTTAAAATGCACCTTTAATTTACGTCTCACAATTAGATAAAACATTTATTTTTCTGTTTTAGATAACCGTTTTATTGGACCATTTATTTTTGAAGAAACTCTGAATGGAGATAGATAGGTATTTGCTACTCCTGCAAGAACAGATTTTACCGGCCATTAGAAATACAGTTCCGCCAAATGAAATGAATAATTTGTGGTTCCAGCAAGACGGATGTCCAGCGCACAGTACCAGGCAGGTGATGGTGGTCCTTAGAAATACCTTAATGACAACATAATTCTAATAATGGGCCAATTGCTTGGCCAGCTAGGATCACCGATCATCACACCCCTTTAATCAACCGAAACAGTTCGCCGAGTAACCCGAAGGTGTTGGAAAAATGCGAGAAATTGTAGAAAATGGGGAAGACATGTACTGTGATTTTATTTTCTTGTTTACTGATACATTTTTTTACAGTTGTGTTTAATTATTATCAGTTTAAGGTAATATTAGAATATTCATTTTTGCAAAAAGCATCACTTTTTTTGTATAAGTTTTGAATTTCGCTCTCATAAAAGATGTATAGGGTAACAAGTTCATTACTAAGAATCTTACATGTCTATGGTTAGGTTGATGCCGCTCCGGATGCATATCATTTGTTTTTATGAAACGGAGCGGCCATTACGCAGTCTAGTCTAAGCCAAATAAACAAAAATTATTGTTTTTAGAGCTTAAGCAATCTGAAAACCTAGACTTGTGATACATCAATGAAAAGCTCTTGAAGAGCTTTTGTCAAAAATGTAAAAATCCAATATGGCGTCAGTATGAAAATCCAAAGTTTGGGTAAATATCTCAAAAACAAATAAAGTTAAAAAAATATTTTTACTTAAATTAAATTCTTCTTAAAAAAGTGTTCTAATAATGTAGCAATCTTAAAACCGTAAAATTGGTAGTTTGCGAGCTACAGGCAAAAGTTAAAAATGCACCATTTTGGTTTTTCTTAACTATCTCAAACTTTCCTAATTTAACCAACACTGTAGCTCTAATGGTCCCCGAGTTAATGGTTCCCGAGTTACCAATACATGTAGGCCCAATTTGGGACAAGTAGTGAACAAACATTTTTTGTTCATGTATTCTGTAGAGTGAACAAACTGCCTCTTAAAATAGTAAACCCAATTGCTTTTTAACTAAAACAAACATGTTAAAACAGAAAAACAATTGTAGACGTTTTGTTTCTTCTTTCGCGCAATTGGATCAATTAGTTTCTTGCAGTAATTGGTTACATTAGGTCGCACCATGTTTTTGTGTTTTGAGCAATATGGAAAAAGTAGGAAACATTTGAGCTTAAGTGACAAAGTCAAGATGTTCGAGAACTTAAAAAAGGTGTTGGAGTGACTCTTCTATCTCAAGAATATGGTGTTGCGAAGTTACTATATGCGCCATTCGGGGCAAAAGGGTAAACATTTTAAAAAGGGTCAACAACACTTTTGCTGGAGCAGGAAAAACGAAAACCTTGAGGCACTCAGAGTGTCCTTGAATGGAAAAGTCTTTATATAAGTAGTTTTTGAAGCAAAGAGAGAAAAATCTTCCCGTGACAGGTTTAATGATCCATAGAAAGCTAAGTTTCTTCACAGCGAATACAAAGATACATCTTCTTTTAACGCAAGTAGCGGTTGGTTACAAGAATATAAAAAGCGTTTTAGTATTTTCTACTTGAAGATCTCAGGTGAAAAACTGTCCCCACAAACAGAACTTGTCAATCCCTTTAAGAAAACAGTCAATGAAAAAATTGACAAACTTCAACTGGTGAAAGAGCAGCTTATAACGCCGATAAAACGGGTTTATATTGGAAGCTTCTTCCCGTCTAAAGTTCTACAAAAATGTTGGCATAACATTCTTCTGCCATTAACCAACGAAGTTGGCGACGAAGATGACATCCCGCTAAGTGTATTAAGAAATCGAATGAGGAATGATGAAGTTGATAAAACAAGATCAGAAGTCGTTGGTTTGCTGCACTCTCTTAATCCCGAAGTTAACATTTACATTACTAATTTAGATGACTGAAACAAAGATATTTTACTGGAAAAAGAAAATGAAGACCCAAGCGAAAATGATGACAACGGGAGCATGTGACATAAACAATTTATTACAATGGGCTGATGAAAATGAAATAGATTTTTACCAGTATACTTGTTTTACATAACTTAAAAAATTCGATGGCTGACACACCATGCAAAAAACAAAAAACTCAAGCAAAAATAACTGCATTTTTCCAGAAAAAACAATAAACTACTTCTTTAATAACATTTTTACGTATTAAGATTTTTTTTTCATTGCTAATAAAGGTATTTTACTAAAGAAAATTATTGTTTTAATTGATTTTTTAAATATTCGATATAGTTAACAAATCGATATAGTTTACAGGCTGTGCCTTAATTAGTTCACTATATCGCGAGTCTACTGTATAATTAAATTTTATCAAAATCCTATTTCCATGTGTTTTTAACACATTTGTGTCTATGGTTTACGTTCTGACTTGCTAGATTGTTTTTTCCTAAGTGACAAAGCACAGGTCACTTTACTCTTATATTTTTATTTGATTACCAAGATTACTTTTGCCTTGTGCTTGTCTCTTCTTAATATATATCAAGTGTTTCTGTTCTGAGAGAATGGCTGCTTGCTTTATTGAAATTTATTGTGCGATATAGTAATTGTAAAATTGTATACATGCTGAAAAATAGGACAAAAATGCACATAAACATAGCTTAAAAACACCCTATTTTTACGATTTGGGGATAAGGCTTTCAATTAAACAATTAATAATTACGTTTGTAGAGGTATGCTTTCTGCTAATTGCATTAAAATTACGGGGATTCCAAAAGAATGAAAACCCGGGTGTGGCTAAGACGGGTACATGTTTCACCTTTGTTGGGGATGTTCACATCCGCTGTAAGCCAAGACACGACTGACGAAGACTCACCAAGTCCATAAACCAATCTTTTGTAAAAATTAAAGTCTTCTAAATTTCTAAAAATATTACGTATATATATATATATATATATATATATATATATATATATATATATATATATATATATATATATATATATATATATATATATATATTATATATATTATATATATATATATATATATATATATATATATATATATATATATATATATATATATATATATATATATATATATATATATATATATATATATATATATATATATATATATATATATATATATATATATATATATATATAAAAACTTGCTGATATCCTTATTTTAAATCACTGCCGAAGGCACACTATTGCATTGATGCACAGTGATATCACAGCACATAAACAACAAATGGAGTGACGTGCTGTTCAGGATCAGAGATAATTTGCTTAACAAGAAGTTGTTTAGGCTGGAAACTTTTGGGATTGAGCTCTGTATTATTAAACATCAAAATATTTATCTATAAAGATAAAATATCATTCAGTAAAAGACAATCACATAATTAAAAGGTTATTGTTTAGTATTTACTTAGTTTAAGAATACCTTAAACCAAAACGCGATGATTATATTGCCATACGTACCTTAATTATTATACTTCTTCTTTATAAATGTTTTAGTTTCAAGTTAGTAGCAACATCCTATTTAATATCTCCCAAATCTTACCCGGTGTCCAACTTTTTTCTGTAAGTGCGTAGTAACTTGCTTAATTAACTGCAACTTACCTAAAAGAAAAATAAAACAATTAGTAACATGCTTACAGAAACCAAAAATACATTTAATTAATAATTTAATCACAGGGTGGTGTAAATAAAAGTATTTTAAATAATTTTAATAAACCTTTTAAAAATAAAGATAAGTAAAAAACATTAGTTTGGAGGTTCAAATGCATACAAAGTATAATTGATTAAAATAATAATGAAAAAAACGACATTAGGAGCATTCTTGATGTCAGATAATAAACAACCCAAAATAAGCAACTACCATAGAGTATCTACAAAAATAGTCTTCGAATAAATTTTAATAGAGCTGCACAGCGATCTCGTTTATTACAATGTTATAATGCAACAAAGCCTAAAGCAGTAGGGATAAAGACAAGTACTTAATTATTAGTTGTTAAAATACTGGTGTTGCTACCGACATGTTTAATCGTTATATGCTGCTAATATAATATAATTCATTCATTTATTTTCACAAGCCACTGTTTGTAATAAGCTTGGTTGTCAGCAGTTCTATACCCCTTTCCAAGTTCGTTGAAATATTGTTTTGGAAAGTCATACCTTTTAAAACTTCTTTCCGTCCTTGATTAATGACAACATGTTACTACTAAGGCATGCTAAACGAAAATACAAATGCACATTAGTCAACTAAGGTCTCTGCGGTCCGAAGGGCTTAAAAATGCTGACATAGGGGTGGCAAACGAAGGGTTGACTGTACAACCCTGAAATGACTTTTGCCAGTTGGCGTCATAACAAAAGATAAATTACTGCCGACCGAACAGCTTTAAATTCAAAATTGGATACATTGTTTTCTGAATTCATAGTCCTAAATTATCTGATGGGATCTTTTTATTGTATGTGCGTTAGGTTGGATTGGAGAAGATATGTCTAAATTTTAGCTTTTAAGGGTTGAATAATATATATTTTTTTAAGTTTATTGGAGGGTAAGTAATATAATCAATACCTGCTTAATTATATAGTCATGTGCTAGGAAAAGTGCATTCATTTCTTAATACTGGGTCGTCCAAAAGTCATTATACTAATAAAATAAAATAACTCTTTTTATTTTTCGTATTATTAGTTTTACCATTATTTTAAAGGTTTTTTTTAACATAAATATAAAAATATTATCGTTGTCTAGCACTCCATTACACTCTTGGCCAACTGAGTTTTAATCATTCGTATTTTCTAACAAATATTGTCCGTTATCTTGTTAAAGTTTGGGGTTTACTTATAAATACTCAATGTTTTAAATATCACATAAAAAAATTTGGGGCCGGAGGAACGAAATGCCTAGGGATTGGCGTCTTCTACAACTTCTTCTCTCACACCTCTGCTTTTTGTAGGTATTGTATGCTTATTGTTGTATTGCACAAGAACAATGAATTGTCTTCTTAATTAAGCTATAAGTAAATTGTATAATTATCCTTAAAATATCAATATTTTTTTCTTGTGTTCTATATAATAACGTTAATACTTACAGTTAGAGTCATTAAAAAGACGAACAAATATTAAAAAAGACATAACCTACCTTATTTTTGTGTAAAACCGGCTTTTAAAATTGATTGTTGGTTGGAGATTATCACATGTCATAGGTTTTTAAAAATTCAAAGCTATGCATGAAAATAAACTAAATAAAAATGAATCAATATTCTTAGTAAATATTTAATTGTATTCAAAGCTATATAAAAAACAAAACGAAGAAAAATTAAGTTAAAATTAAATCTAATATTTGGTCATATAACCCTGTTTTTCTATTATTTGGGCCAGTCTTCTTTGCATTGACTGAATTATATTGGATATAATATTTGGATTTGCTCTTCCCAGCACGGGTCGATTATTGCCCATAAATCGTTTAAATTTTGTGGCCTAAATCTTTATTTGTAAATTTTGTTTACAATTATCCCCAAACATTTTTGATCGAATTAATATCGGGGCTAAAATTGGGACATGACAGAGCTTCGACGTTATGAGTTTAAAACCATTTCTTTATTGCATAGGCCGTGTGGACTGGACAGTTATCTTGTTTATATGTAAAAGTATTGTTGGAATAAGTTTGTTTAATAAATGGAAGCATTTTGTTTTTTACAATATTTCTTAAATTCTGGACATTAAACCTGTCCTCTATATTCCAACAATTCGGAAAATACATTAATCTCGTTAGAAATGGACGAAAATGTCTTCTCGTCAGAAATACCTACCTTATTCCAAAAATTGAGAGACCCAGTATACGTAGTTTAATACTTGTACGCCATTTTATGAATAATAGTGTACATCTAATTTAAGATTTTTATTTACCTGTTGCTATTAAAAACCATCTCTAATGCTATTTTGTAGAGAACCTTTTACAATATTTAAAAATGATCCTCTTTGCAGCTACTATTTCAAGTTTTCATCAAGGAGATACTTTGTTTCACAGAAAAAGGTCACATTTTAATTTTTTGTATAAAAACAAGACAAATGTAGGCTTGCGCTATTTAAAAAGTGATTTATTTTTAAGGGCTTTTCTAGATAATATTAGTATAAAAAGTTTATCTATTATTTTAATATGAACCTTAAGAATTATAGATGAACTCTATCAGCAAGCCGACGATATTAAACAAGGATAATGCAGATTTTAAAAGCAGGGGCGATTTTATTTTAACTAATGGGTTTTGGCACATCTTGTTATTAAGGACTACCTGTTATAGAAGTTATCGCAACAGCAAGTAACTAAGCACTCATCCTCCCAACCCGGTCACAAATTAAACTTCGCTCACCTAACGTTAACCCTGTGTCGTATCTACCTATAATTATTTACTTAGTTTATTTATGTAAATGTCCAATACCGCCCTTGTGATACGTTTAAATTGAAAATTTCTGTCCGCCATTCCATTTTCTCGTTTTACAACGCTTCATAAAATGGCTTTATGTTCGCTAGGCAGCCAGTTGTAAGAATGTAAATTCATCTGCACCTTATCTCTCTGTAACACAGTTGCACACTGCATCAGACTGACTTGCGGTGGTCGTTCGTCTCCATTTCCTTGGATTTGTGTGAAAGTTATATAGCCGTTTAGCACCTTTTACCGACATCGCTGTTTATTTAAGTAGGCCTTGCAAAACCACAAGAAACATGAGAATAGAAAGGGCTTCCTAATTTAAAAATATTTTTGATCCCATTTATCTTCCATAAAACAATAATATTGGGTTCCTTGTCCCAGGATATAAATTTGTGCACGTATAGAGTGATTGAATATCAACCGAGCTTACATGATCAACTGAATAAAATAATTTATCAAATACTAAATAAATTATTATATAATATATTTTATATTATTATGTATAGTATATTTTATATAATATATATTATATATATATATATATATATATATATATATATATATATATATATATATATATATATATATATATATATATATATATATATATATATATATTAACGTTTTTCTTTCGGTAACTCGTGTATTGTTGCCCTGAGAAGGACATATTGTTTGCTGACGTTTCGGCAAAATCACATTTGCCATTGTCGAAGTTACGAGGCTTACAGCAGCAAATAAGGCATTGGAGAAACCAACGACAAAAGTTTATACTTAAGGGAAAGTCACGAGGTAGCAGAGCCTGAACTCTTTGAACATGATAGGCATATAACAAATTGCGCACTAAAATTTTCCATACTAGAAAATGAGAAATATTTAACGTAAACGCTACTTTCCTGGTGCTCGCTTCCGGCTGTTCTTCTACCATATTAAGGACTGCATCTTCGATAGCTGGGGTTCTTACCGTTCGAACTGCACCCGACAGGTAACTAGCTTTTCAAATGTTCCTTAGCCGACCGTGGATTCTTAAAAAAGTTTTTGAAGTTGAAACTATGCGATTCGGACAACGCTCCTGATACAAACGTCTAGCTTCATAAGCATTTCCATTAGCAAGTCTGTATGTAAAATGCATGTCAGCAATGGTAAAATTTACCATTTAAAAAAAAAGCTCACTAATATTGATAATCTACTACTTAACTAATCTTAAAACCCGGTCAAAATTGTATTATGTTTGAATAATTACATGACAACACAAACAAAATGCATTGAGTAGCCTACTTGATAAAACCGTCATTTTCGGCGGTCTTTATTTAGCATATTCATTACTTAGCATATGCATGGATTATTTTAAACTAAAATATTTCAAAAACGGTTGCTTCTAGCGATATCTAATAAGAGTATCTTTTTCGCGTTGTACAAAAGTCATGAGCCTTTGAAAGTAAAAATATACATGTAGATAGCGCCCCCTACAAGTTAAAGCTAAACTAAAAACAAATTCAAATTTCTCATGTCAAAAAAACCCCCAGGTACCAATTTTCGTTTAGAAATCGGCATTATTTAGGAAATTATGCAGAAAAAACAAAAATAAAAACAGAAGTTTGAAACCCTGTAAATAGAAAACAAAGCATTTTAGACCACACGTTTATGGGTACTTTTTACCTTAAAAATACTTGAAAAATTACCCTTAGAAATTTTGGACACTTATTAAATAACATCCTGTATATTAAATATTACTAATAAAATAAATACCGTACTACCGAGTTTTTTTTATTAATAAGATAATATCATAAATAATAAATTTATTGATCACCTTTTTTTAATCATCACTTCCAACTAAAGCCTGTCTTGCTTCGGCTTTACAATCACTTTAATTACACCTTGCTTTTAAACTTTGTGTAGAATGTGTCAATCTAAAATTGACACCGAGAAACATTTAAGGTAGTTCTGCCAGCTAAGAAATTTAAACTTTGTACGAAACCTTGCGACTTAAATTGGTTACAGGAATAGATGTGCTAGTCAAATTTCTTGCACTAACACGGAGAAAGTAGTATTACACTACCATGAAAAACTGAAATTTCCATCAATTATTTAAAAAAATATATAGGCGCGTCGCACGAGATATAAGAGAGACTTTTTTGTTCCTAACGTAATAAAAACAGAAAAATTTCCAGCCACCGGTCCTAACTTGACTTCGCAGATGACTGTACTCAAATTCGTCGCTTTGCCGACCTCCGGGGCTTGCTGTTCGACCCATTTTATTGGTATATTTACCTTCTAAGCCCTGCTTAAGTAAGTTGCTTTCTAGAATATAAGATTACTTTTGAAAAATTTTATATTTAAAAAAAGTAACTACTTCCAAGTCTATAAAAGTTCCCGGTTTTGGTTTTTAAATTAGTTTAATAGTTTTAAGTCTATGTTTGGGTCATACCGTTCGTGACTCAAAACAACATAACAGCGCGCAAAATGAATAAGACTATTTTAGTAAAGTTATCCATTTTGGTCTTACCTTATTGTTAACAGAACGCTATAAATGTTTAATAAAAAAGCAGCGTTAAGGTTATTTTAATAGCCTTAAAATTTTTGCAAAATCAAGAATGTATATACAGAACACCTAATGTCAAATGCCAGAAAAAAATTCCATCACTTACTATTTGCCAGAGCAAAAAACGTTCTCATGTGAGTGCGAGCAATGACGTAGAGAATACCTGTGTACAGGTACAAAGATATTTTTTTAATATGTATGACGTTTCAACAAGATTAAGAAAGAGCCATTATATTATACTTATTTTAAAATCTTCGCCACCGTCAATAAAGTCCATAATATGCGTCCCTAATATTGCTCGCACTTACATGGGAACGTTTTTCGCTCTGTTGAATACTTAGTGATGGAATTTTTTTCTGGTATTTGATATTATATATTCTGTAAATATATTCTTGATATTGTGAAAATTTGAAGACTAATAAAGAACTAAAAAGCTGCTTCTTTTTTTTAACATTTATATCATTCTGTTATCAATTAGGTGAGACCAAAATGTTCTGACGCATTTTTTAGGAGTAAAAACTAGTGTAAAGAGTTACTGTTTAAAATGTTATGTTTGATACCTTAACTAAAATTGGTCTTACTTCATCTACTCCTTAAAAATTAATGGTAGTACACAGAAGTCGCAGAGGGTAGCAAGAAGTCAATTTTATTGTTCAGCAGGTATTAAAGATTCAGTAGGTAAGTTTTCATGACTTTTGAAATAACTAACTCAAAATACGATAGTGGGTCTTAGTCTATAAGTCAATTTTTGAAACGGATTTTGGCGTAAACCCACTCTTTTTTGACAGGTTTCATTCTTTTATTTACATTTTACCATATTAACAAGAAAACACAGTCAGTAAACAAAAAATAGCTTAATTAACAGACATAATGGCAAATTAATTAGACAAATGACCCTTGAAAACCCGGAGGGCCGTCAATAATGTGGCACTATAGATCCGACTCACGGCACCGTCGGGACTTCTCCACAATGACACCTGACACGCACATAGATCAACCTCAGCCACAACTTCGTCATGACAGATCGCTACCGCATCCCACCCCCTGACGGGGAATGTTAAATATGCCCCATACGCCGCCACCAACATGTCGCGCCATAGAGATTTACCCATTAAATTACCGTCGCTACCTGATGTTCGTGAAATTAATACCTGCCTACTTGTCCAGTGGCTCTTTGTACGTGACGAATTCATTACTGTAATAAATGCGTTTGCCAAACAGTTTGCTTCTGTATGCCGATGTAATTTGTCAGGTAATCGGAAGAATGTAAATTAGGAGGATGGAATAAAAGTTTTTGGTCTAATTATCTTATACAAAGTATTTTAAAAAATTGCAAAATACATTAATAGTAAAAAACATTTTTAAAAACAAGCTTTAATTTACATGTGCTAAAAAGAAGAAAATAACCTTTAAATTTAATCACACCTATTAGTTTACTACAATACACAATTTATATGATTAAATAGCTCGTCGCAAGATTTACCTATTTTATAAAAAAAAATTTAGAATTACTTGTGTCAATATCAAGTTACATTATGGTAATTTTGTTTATCTACACAGGTAAATCTCGCGACAATCTTTTACATCATATAAATTGTGTATTGTAATAAATTGATGGGTTTGATTTAATTTAAAGATATTTTTTTTTCTTTTATTACATGCAAACTTTTTTTCTCCATTAATTTATTTTTTAGTGTATAGATGGAATTCCGCCATATTGGATTTAGAGTGACGTCATTTTATTTTACATATTCTTTTGAGCAAACCCTTTTATTTGACGCCCATGTCAAGGGTGTGTCTAAAAATAACTAGTCCGCCATCTTGGGCGGTCCGCCATATTGAATGTAGAATGACCTCACCTAGCTACCCATGCATTGTCCTCCAAACTAAACGTTCAGATACTTAATAAAGATTTGACCTGAACAAAAGTGCAAGATGTCCCATTTTTATAGGGTATCTCCGTAATTCTTAGTGCTATCAAAAAAATAATATAGGTGTAATGTGCTCTTTTTGGGTCAAACTTAAAATGATAAAATCAAAATTTTTGCTCGCTTAAGAGATACGGGGAAAATAAAAACATTATCAATTTTAGAATTATCCTATATTTTTGTAGTTAAAAGAGATACAGAAAAATATTTTGAACAAAAGTTTCTTTAAAACAATTAATAGGGAACTTGACCATTTTTTTTAAATCTCATGATTTGCTTTATATATGTCTAGAAAGAACATTCCCAAAATATTTCCGGTTAAAATTAAATAATTACTTCATAATCCAGCGTTAAAGTTTCGCGCGGTCCGAAAGCATTTCAAACAGTTCATTTTCGCGCCAGCGTGGATGACGTCATTACTTACTATGGCCGTCGACCCATCCGTATAGCGAACACGCCACGCTGCTGCACAGTTTTCTTTCTCTATTATTGTACTGTTATTTTTTGTTGTGGATCGATAATTTTCATTGCATTTTGTAACTGTATATTGTTTTGGGTCGTGTTAAAGTTTATTATGGAGAAAAGTAGTATCAAACAATTTAAATTCTGTGTTGTACCAATGTGTCGGAGTACGACATTTCAAACACCGAATAAAATATTTATTAACCTGCCTACAAATCCAAATCGAAGAGCGAAATGGTTAAAAGCGTGCCGTAGAGATATCAAGGATATTTCCCCGAACTCCGTACTTTTTGTTTGTGAGGATCATTTCATTGTAAGTAAATAATAACCTAGGTTTTTGTTATGCAAGTTTGATACTTTTTTCGATGTATATAGGTCTTATAGTAAACTCCTATTTTTAAACAAAGGTAGAATAAAAAAAAACTGCTACCTACAAACCCGAGACTTTAGTTGAATATTGTTAGAATATATGTACATAGTACTAACTACTAGACCAAAAGAGTTTTTTTTAATTTGAGATAAATACTGAATAATGTAAGTTTATTCTACTAAACGCAATTATTCGTAATTATATTTAACCGTGTACTTACTTCTGCTTTAACGCCGCGAACTTCTTCAAGAGAAAACTATCACTATTTTTAAGAAAATTTGCAACCATAAACATATCCACAACAGGCAGGTTATCGGACTGGCCCTTAGAATATCCTCTTCAGTCATATTCAATGAAAATAGTCACTCTGCTTGCACAAAAGTCTTTCGGAAAACAATATCCAATAGTTTTGATAAACTACACAAAACACGATGTTTAAAACAAACCACCTCCACACCTACTTATGGAAAGAGAAAAGCCCGTTTAACAATGTTTAAACTATGGAAACTGTAGTAACACTCACAATCGATTAAATACAAGAAAATTTGACGAATCGAACAGTTTTAAATCAAGGCGACAACGCTTTTATAATGGCCATTCCGTTGAATTAAAATGAACGTAGATTGACGATTGTGAGTTGTGACGTCACGACCAATGGCAAAGCGTTTTGGTCCGCCAGGTAGAATTTGAATTTGGAGGTATTTTCAATCATTTATTGCGGCCGTTGTGAGTATCTAAAATGTATTTTTTTGCTAATACGTGTTTTAAGGCGACATTTGCTTATATTTTCAAATACTTTCGAAAAAAAATTAAAAATATTGGCAAGTTCCCTATTGTTAAATAACTACGTATGTATACGAGGTCAGGTAAAAAAGTTATCGGACCTAACTTTATTTTTTTTTTAAATGGAACAGTATGTATGTATATACATATATATATATATATATATATATATATATATATATATATATATATATATATATATAAATATATATATATATATATATATATATATATATATATATATATATATATATATATATATATATATATATATATATATATATATATATATATATATAAATGTAGGTTATTATATCCATATAAATATTATATAATATGTATATATTATTTTAAAACATTATTTAAATTACAGTTATTTCCATTGGTTTTGTTTAATAAATAAATATTCGCACACTCGATTTTTCATATCGCACTGTTGTTCCAAGAATTTGTACCCGTTGAGGGGCGTGAAGTGGCAATCGGGCGATGTTTTTGGTAAGTAGTCAGTTGGAGTAAGTTCTAGAGGTGAACGGCACGGAAGACGGAAAAGACGTGAAATAAAAGGTTAATAGAATAAGCAAGTCCAGACGGGTCAGTTTATTAATACTTTGCTTTTATTCAGTACAAGTATTTAATGAGCTGTTGTTATCGGTCTCAAACAAACAATCAGCCGAGATTGTGTGAGCCGTAATTTTACTTAACATATCAAAGTGCCAATGGTGTGTATAGTTTAGTATTTCGGTAGTCCTGTATGTTTCTATACTGTAGTCTCAACGGTATTTAAAGTAAATTTTCTGTATAACAAAGTTTTAATTTCATCCTGATTTTTGTTATTTTATTAAACATTAATTATTAGGGGCCTTTATTTACCCTGGGAATAGAAAAGTTAAATAATATATATATATATATATATATATATATATATATATATATATATATATATATATATATATATATATATATATATATATATCTTTATTTTGTTTCATTTTCTTGGGAATAGGTTCTAACATAAAATTACATTATAACATTTTGATTTTATTTCTTTTGACGTTTCGCCTTCATTTTTGAGGCATTATCAAAAAAGTTTTTCTGTTCTATTCTAAAAACAAAAAAAAAACAAAAATTAAATATACAATACAATTATGGTACAAACGATACATATACAGTTAGAAAACTTAATATTAAAAATAGCCACTCACATGCTTCTACAAAATACGTACCTTGAGAAACGTCTATATTTGATCATATAAAACAGACTGAATTCATCTGTATACATTTTGTTTTGGAATTTAGTAAGTTCAATTGCATAAAAACTGTTAGATTTTTTGTTATAATTTTAAATGTATGATTCTTAAGGCAGGAGTTAACTTTTGTATATTAAGCTATGCTAAAAAACAGAATAAATGATCATAAGTACCAATCTGGGGCTTCAACAGCATTACATAAACATGAGCGAGATACTTCACACACATTTTGTTACAATGACACCAAAATACTAAATAAAGATAGAAACCTTCACAAGCTAACAATAAAAGAGATGATTGAAATAAAACGCGACAAAAATTCGATTAACGACAAAACCGATGTAGATAAATTAGGCCAAATTTATAACAACATTATTAACTAAAACTTATAGTCCAACCTTAATATACAAAAGTTAACTCCTGCCTTAAGAATCATACATTTAAAATTATAACAAAAAATCTAACAGTTTTTATGCAATTTAACTTACTACATTCCAAAACAAAATGTATACAGATGAATTCAGTCTGTTTTAAAAGATCAAATGTAGACGTTTCTCAAGGTACGTATTTTGTAGAAGCATGTGAGTGGCTATTTTTAATATTAAGTTTTCTAACTGTATATGTATCGTTTGTACCATAATTGTATTGTATATTTATTTTTTGTTTTTTTTTTGTTTTTAGAATAGAACAGAAAATTTTTTGATAATGCCTCAAAAATGAAGGCGAAACGTCAAAACAAATAAAATCAAAATGTTATATTGTAATTTTATGTTAGAACCTATTCCCAAGAAAATTAACCAAAATAAAGAAATATAAAAAGGTTCAAGAAAATAATACCAAATAATATAAATATTTTATATATATATATATATATATACATATATATATAAATATATATATATATAATATATATATATATATATATATATATATATATATATATATATATATATATATATATATATATATATATATATAAGGTGCCACGATTGAGGCTGCATGGGGATTTGGAAACAAGAGAACAGTCGGTTTTGGCAAAGTTGTAATATTATTGGGTATCCGGAAAAAACCGATTCTGCTGATTTCGTTTTAATTTTTTCTGACGTTATTTAAAGATATGGAAAACAAAAGACATTTTCATAGCCACTTTTTAAGTCTAAAAACATGCAAAAGATTTTCTACGACTTTTTTGTTAGACCATCATCAACTTTATTTTAAATGGCATCAATTGTTTTTGCATTTTTTTGAAGCAGTAAATCCCAATTACAATAATGTATAACACTTAATATTTTTCTGTTAAATAAACATATTTTCCATAAGAGACAATGAGTAAGACAAGTAACGCACACCATTTCTTATAGGGGCGTTCCATATTTGTTAATAAATATTAAGTGTTATACATTTTTGTAATTGGGATAATAAGAGGTTCAAAAAATTAAATAAAAACCCAGGTCCGTATTTTAAAAATAATGTTGATGATGGTCTAACGAAATCGAAACGTCGTACAGAAAATCTCTCAACGCTGTTTTGTAGAGCTTAAAAAGTGGTCATAAGAAAGTGTCTTTTGTTTTTCCATATCTCTTTAATTAACGTCAAAAATAAAAACGAAATCAGCAAATTTCAGTTTTTTTCCGGATATCCCCGGGAAGAACTCGGAATTTTACAACTTTCTAATCGGCATGTTGTTGGGCACCTAAATGCGCAACTTTGCCATAATTTAATCGACTTCGTATCTCTTACGGTTTCCGAAACCCCATGCATGCACTCAACTGGGACCTGTATATTATATATATATATATATATATATATATATATATATATATATATATATATATATATATATATATTTTTATTCTATGGAATTTTACTTCTACCCCATTATTACTAGTGTCTTTGACATAAAAATATATATATATATATATATATATATATATATATATATATATATATATATATATATATATATATATATTCGTCATTATATATAGTTCCTAGGAAATGGATAAAATTTCTTCATTTTACAAGAAAAAGTTAATCAGAAATGTATTAAATTTAGAAAATTAGTCCCGATCAATTCTGGTTAAAACATTGTTTTAATTATTAGCTTACTAGTAAGTTGTTTATAAATAGGTAGTCGTTAAAATAGTCACAGTAAGAAAAATAGTTTTTTTCAATTATTTATGGCTAATGGTAAAGAAAAACTTTCTTTAATATGAGAGGAAAATTGTTATAATACGAGCAAAAACCCTTTATAATTAACCTAAAGCTAGCTAGGCTATAACACGCGATTGTCTTCATTACTTATTAAAAATATTACGGTTGTACTTTTTTGTTGCTTATTTATAATCCTTATTTCTCTGGAAATTCTTTATTTGGTAAAGAAGATTTTAAGCCATTTAATCAAAATCGTGATTCGATATTATTAGTCTAATTTTATTGGGTACACAGAAAATTGATCATATAAAATTTTTTGTGGTTTTTGGGCACTTGACGCTTGACGAATAGCAAAATACAACACTATATAAGATTTTGATTAATTTTTGGAATCTAGTATGTAATTTTTTGTAGTTAAAGAATCCAGGCATGCGTGTTGAATTTAAAGTTCAACACATATAATAGGTACGTACTCAGTTATGTATCCTAGAGACAAGAAGGGTGTGTTGGGTATGTAATTTATTTAGAATAAAATTGTTGGTCTAATTTTAGATCTTAGTTTTATTTTACATTCGGGTAAAAGTACAATAACACATATATTGTCAATTGCGATCCTAAAATACAGGGTGTTCGAAAAATAAACGGCCAAATTTCTCGAGGTAATTTCTCATTGAAAAATATTTAAAAAAATATTCCATAAATAAGTGCATAGTTTCCAAGAGACAGGTTAATAAACTTAAAAAAACATTTTTTTTCTAATAATCGTTAATACCCCGTACCCGATTTTCCTAAAATTTGTCATTGTTATTTTTAGTAATAAGGGCCTATTTTAGGCCTAATTAAATTAAAATTCTCAAGTCAAGTGACTTCTTACGGGACACCTTATCGAACATAATTGTGAAAACAATGTACACCTCTGACTTTTTTTTGCAATTTTTATATATTTTACATTAAGCAACTAAAAATACAACTTTTTAGTTTATATCTTTTCCTATCTTGCTTGCTTTTCGAGAAAAAAACCAATTTATTGCAAGTCTCTAAACCACTTATTTAATTTTTTTATGGAAACGAGGCAACTTAAGAAAAATGTCAAGAGACGACAAAGTTGTATTTTTAGTTGTAATCTTAATATATATATATATATATATATATATATATATATATATATATATATATATATATATATATATATATATATATATATATATATAACCCACATTTTTTTTCACAACTAACCCCGGCTAAACCAATTAACCAATCAACAGTAGTACAGTTAAAATGTATTAGAAATGTTTAAATTAATAAAGGTGTAAATGAGTTTTTAAGATTTTTTTCATAGATATATTTCTTATCTATACTTACATATAAAAGCGAACTACTGACTAATGATGTCATCTCGAAACGACTTAACCTACGAAAATAAAATTTGACACGGAGGTAGATTATGAGTAGGAGACGTAAGTAAGAAAGAATTTTTAGGAAATTCCCCATCTAAAGAGGTAAAATGGGGTGAAACTTTGTACGGATCTTAGTCATTTCTGAACTAAGTACAAAATTTGGTAGGTAAGTTTGATTATGAATAAAAATAATGTTTTAACATTTTTAAACATATTAAAAAAGGTATAAAAGTTTCTATAGAAAAAACTTCATTTGTAAATATGGAAGTTGGTAATTAGACTTCTGATTGCCAAGAAAAATAGAAAGTGGTAGTCTTTTTGAAACTTCATTCTCTAAGGGGTTAAAGGGGAGAAACGTTTGTAAAGAAAATTTGTTACTCCTGTACTTAGAACAGTAAAACTCTATAATTTTTCAATATTTTTTGGAAATAAATTATATAAATATCAGTAGTACATATCATGTACTAAATAATTTACGCCATTTATAGTATATAAAAAAAAACAACTAAAATACAATACAATAAAAGTTCATAATCGCACGACGCGAAGTGTGGCTACCCGAACGACCTGACACGTAAAGGCAGACGTCGTTGTCGCACGTATCAAAAAAATGAAATTTTCAATTAGTTGTGCTACTTGGTAATTTTTAGTTAAAAAGAATTTAAAACACATCGAGCATCCGAATAAAAATAACTGGGTTATCATAACTTTTCCAGTGATGAGGTCACTTCTATTATTAAAATACAATCAATCAGCTCGTTTAAAAAAACCTAAAGTTTTTTACGTGCTTTACCGGCCTAAGAAAGCAGATATACTTGATTTATCTTAAAATTATTCTGAAGTTAGAAATCTGGTAAAAATTTGTATTTTTTCGTTTTCAATTTTATATAGTTATTTTTAATAATTTAATAATTAATTAGCTTTTCAACACAGCAATTATAACTAAAAAATACTCAGATTCTTAACACAAACGGGAAAAAACTATCGGATATATTACAAAATGCGCAAAGACCCCTGCAAATGCTATAACACAACCATACAATTGAAATAAAAAGCTATATAAGTCACCCTAGACTCTTTATAACTATAATAAATAAAAAACTAATTTCATGTCAATGCCTAGAAAAAAAGTCTTTTGCCCTAAGAAAAGCGATTCCATGTAATTTTGGTGTTAATATTTTATTAGGTTTGCCACTAAAGCTATTTTTAAAATAAAATACTAACTTTTGTTCGTAAAGCTTAATAATGGATTATTAATGGAAGTATTAAATTATTTGCTATTTAAACGTTATGTATAATTATCCACCTCTTAAAATCTAAGAACCTATACTAAAGTGACATAAATCCAAAATTATCGTCTTAGTGAAAATAGCTGATTGCAGATAATTTACGGGAAGCTGGACTTCTTTTTGGGGAACTGCTGACTGAGTACAGTCCAAAGATCGTGGTTTAGATATTGTTAGACATGTCTTCGGGAAGCACAAACACAAAGAGGCAGGGTAGAACGACAGAATGGTATGATCGTCACCTAAGATTACTGACCTTAAGAGATCCCTGATCCATCACCAAATCGATAACAAATCAGTAGCCCGAATCATGAAGAACAGTTCTAGTTAGAGCTTTGAGAGAAACTGTTGCTTCTTTTTATAAAAAAATTGTTAATGTGGTTCGAAGTATTATAAGAGCCAAATATTTTGACAGAATTGTCCTTGAAGAAGAACAGTTTCATATATTCAAAGCCAAGAATAAAGTTTTTTTTATATATGAAGTTTGAAAAGAGTTGATGGCGTGGCATGTTTGAAAACAGCCTGAGTGTATGACTTTGACGAGATCGTGCTTTCTTTGCGATTAATAGCAAATCGTAGTCCGAATCGTAAGTAATCGCTTAAGTTTTGTAATGCACTTTTGATTATTTTTTTATACAGGACTTAGCGAGTTTTAAATGCTTATGAGGGAAAAATATTTTTAAAAGAATTGTTGTAAAGAATAACGTTAAATGAGGATATATGAAAAGCAAAGATTAAAGTTTTTAAATATTTGAAGTTTGAAAGGGGTTAGGCAGATGGCATGTTAAATAACAACCCTGAGGGTAAATATGACTTTGATGAGATCTTGCTTTCGCTACGGTCCATCTGCTTAACTAAAGAGCTAAAACATGGGCGGAGCTAGTACAACGTTAAGTCTATAAAAATGGTCGAATGAAGGAGTAAACGGTTAAAGGATTACAGAAATTAAAAAAAATGAAAATGTAAAATTAAGTGGAGATAAAGTATTGCAAAACGGGTCAAATTCAGAGTTTTGTGTATGTGTATTGTACATGACATTCGAACCAGGGTCCAAAGACGACGTGAAAGACAAAATTTACATTTTTGTTAAAAGGTATGTTAACCATAGTATTAAAGTTAATGCTTAACCACAAGTAAACAGAATAAAAATGGACTAATATGAGTTCGCTAAAATTAATTTTTCACATAGCCTCCATAAAACTTTTGATTTATGCTTAATCAAACATATATAATAGATTATTGGTAGAAGAAGCCTAAACTTACAATAGTCAAACACTGGTTGCACTTCGATATAAGTTTGAGATAGCCGGAATAAGATATTCTAAGAGAATATTAACCACATGATCAGAATCAAGACTGGGCGCATTAAGAAATATGTAGCACATCGTGTTTCATCAGCACATTATTAAACGTGAAAATACATTAAGCTTTATTATAACTCCTATATAAATTTCAGTGACGTCATTATCTATAAATGAGCAATAAAAAAGCAGTAATGTAATGTTGTAAAGTGTTTATTAACACCAAAAAAATTAAGGCCACTGGAACTTACCTCCTTTTATTTATTTCGCCTGGGCTATTCATCGGCCTTATATTATACTGTTCAATCTTTACAAAGATATAAACATTAAAACCATCATCATCATATCATAAAACGCAATCACAATCACCAATAAAAGAAGTTAGAAATCAGTAAAACAAAGATAGTGCCTAAGATGGTTTCTACGAAAGCCTTCAGGTCTGTATTAATCTTATTGGAATTCCTCATGATTTTATCAGTTGACCTATTCCTTCCATAATTTGTTCTATGTGTTAAATATCCTTTTGTTCCTGAGGGTTTTTCTGGAAATATAAAGTACAGGCAATCAACCGAACCATGAAAAATTCTGTGAGCCGTTATGATGTCTGTTTTCATCCTTAAGGCAAAACTGTCAATATTTAAATTGCTGTGTAGAGCTTTGAATCCTTTCTCTGCAGATGAGACGTTACTTTAATATGCAACGTACCTAAGAATTTTTTTCGTGCATTAACTTATTTTTGTCGATAGATGTTTCATAGAAAGGGGACGAAACAGCAGTAGAGTACTCCAAAGGTGACCTGATCAGAGTGGCATGTTTTTATGTTATTAAATTCGGTGATTATAGAATTCCATAAAGTAACGATCAGATTAATTGAATGTTAGAGAGGATTAATTAAGTTTCTTGCTTGTGAAGACGTAGAACCAGCTGAAATTCTGCAAAAATTGAGTGCACAATTTGGGAATTAAACACTGTCAAAAAAGTACCAGAACGGTGCTTGTAGTATTTGTTTTACATTCTCCTGGCATGGCTCTTTGCACATTTTTGGCATAAGCGTAGCGCAATAAATACTGACGTCTTTTGAGTAAGGTTCACTTATTGTTCCAAAAGTCGCGAACAACCGATTCGAGACCTTATTCTCCTCTAAAACAACGGCCACATGTTGCAATTCCAACTTGCAGAAAATTAGAAAACAAAATTAACTCCTTTTGACTATTCTTCCTATAATAGAGGCAAAGTCTCGTTTATATTTTTGATCCTTGCTTGTATCTTATCGTGATAATTATTTAAAAATTTTAAAATTAATAAATGCGACTTGTAACAAACAAAATCAAATGTCATTGCCTTTTGGAGTTTCATCCAATTCAAATAAATGTGTAAGAAAACGCTGTAAATAGGGATTATTTTTTTCATAAAAATCTCATTATTTTCCATGTCTATCATATAAAACTTTTTTCGCTTTATTCTTGACCCGTGATATAAATTCTTTTAAAATGCCCGTCTACAAATTTATTCATGTGCACCTTGTGTGAAAGCCGCGATATTAAATTATATGCCGAGGGTTTTGTTTTACTTTGAAATGAAGTTTTACATATTAATTTTAAACTGTATTTTCATTTAGTATTTAGTTTTACATTATATCGTAGTAGGTCGTTAATGAAAAGATTATAAGAGACCTGAAGTGCTGTTTCCTTTTGCGGCAAAAGATAATTATTCTAATTATATGGGGCTAAATTATGCTTTTAACATAAACCTAATTTTATTAACTTATTTTTTTTTACTTTAACTCTATTATGTTGTTTTCTAGAGATGATGAAACTAAATTTGGCATGAATAGAGGGTGTCTGGAAATTGGCGTTCAATATTCCTAGAGCTTATTTTACAAATAAAAATAAGACACAAGGTGCCTTAAAACATGACCTCATAAATGGTTTGTAAGTTCTACACTTGATCCGACCTGCTCCGGGCTGACATCTGTTGGTACACCGATGGCTCCAAAACCAAGGACAGTGTTGGAGCTGGAATATATGAACAGAGGCCGAGGGCAGAGTTTTCCTTTAGCCTGGGCACTCTCGCAACCATATTTTAAGCGGAGGTATTTGCCATTGAGATGTGTGCTAGATCGCTGGTTGATCGGCACTGCACACGTAAGACAATTAAAATATTCTCCGATAGTCAAGCAACTCTTAAGGCTCTTGAATCCAGCCGGTGCAATTCGAAACCGTCTGGAATTGCAAGGATGCACTGACCAAACTGGGTCAAACAATAAGGTTACACTACTGTGGATACCTGGACACACCGGCCTAGGAGGGTAATGAATCAGCAGGCCTCCTTGCCAAAAGGGGGACGGAACCGGTCATCGGTATATCTTATGGAACGGCCAAGCAGTTTATATCAGCTTGGACACAAAGAGAAAATCTTCGGTACTGGCATGGACTTCCGGGTCTTAGACACTCCAACCAACCAACAATGTACTGTCAAACTACTGGAGCAATCAAGGGTACACCTTAAAACTCTAGTGGGACTGTACATGGGACACTCCAGATTAAAAGACCACATGCACAAGATCGGCCTAGCGGAAGACGCCGAATGCCGCATGTGCATGGAGGGGGATGAATCGGCAGAACACATACTGTGTTCGTGCCCAGCAATGGCACGACTAAGATTCGCAATCCTCGGCAATGACACCGTGTTGCCGGGGAGGTGAAAGACCTCTCCCAACAGGATCATCAGATTTATTAGGAGTCTGGACCTGGTGGGAAAAATATAAAAAGGTGTGAGTCACAATAGACCGATTGGTCGCAGTGGAAGGGTGTTATACCCACTCATTTTAAACCTACCTACCTACCTCTACACTTGATATTACTTTTAATTTGCCCATCTCATCATAGTTGCTTCTCTTTCTCATAAAATGTCCCAAATCTTATTTCATGACAAGCAGATCAAGTGCATTCTTTTTTTTCTTAATACCAAGTAATTCCCTGGGCAGCAAAATGTTTTAAAAAATGGGCTCTTAAATTTGCATATATCTTAAATCAGCTCTTTCGGATTTGTTATAACACAGACATTTTGTCGAAGGACTGACGGGCCGCCCGTACGCAACCTATTCCCAAGAAAGAATCTAAAATTCCTTCTTCTTATTTCAGTTTTTTGCAAGATAAAGGCAAAATAATTTTAAAATATTTCCAAAAACACAAAATTATATATGACAGATAGTTTAAAGTATAGATTCCATCTCAAAAATGACCAGCAGATCTTTTTTATTTGTTTTACATGCCTAACTGGTAGAAGGTCCCTTAATTTTCATGACAAATTCCAGATTTCTGCGCAGGTCTGGCATGATGCACTCTTTAAAAACATTTCTCTAAAATTGGTTCTTGACTCTTTAATTTCCTTTCCAGATGAGTGTATCAGGTATTGTAAATGACTACTTTTCTAGCTTTTACCAAGTTAATGCTATGGTACCCCAGAGCTCAGTTCTGGTACCAACTCTATTTTTTCTTCCCATCAACAATCTTCTCTCTTCGACGATAAATCCCATTCATAGTTTTGCTGAAAACAGTACAATTTACTCCAATATTTATTTTCTTAAGCAAGTCTCTAAACCTGATTTGGAAAATAGACTCCCAAAAACAGTATCCAGCTTTTTTTCCAAAAGTTAATCTTTAAGATCACTTTATGATTGCACCGTATCAAAATTTTTGGTGGGTAGTAAACAACGACATTTTAAACACTAAACACTGGAGCTGTTGCTTCTTCTTGCTGAAATGAGTCAATGATCGTAAGCTGTCGGCATAGCGGTTCTCGAGGTGGTTCTTTTTGCTCCTCCGAGAACACGTTCCTGGGCTACAAGCTACGCATATGGCTACGGGAAGGAAGCTCGTATAGTCTGTCTCAAAGTATATCGTTATGGCTTTTGACGGACCATACCCCAATAAACCTTTAACGATTTTATTACCTATTGTTATTGGGTAAACCCATTTGTTCATAAGGGCAGGGGTGGGCCAGGTATTTCTTGAGTATTAACCATTAGGCATATAAATATTTTGGCTAATATTTTAGTGGCAGTGTTGAATAACCGTTTTTACTGTGCGTTTCAAAAAAAAAAATATTTTACGAGAATATAACTATGTCGCGTCGAAATCATTTGTCATTAGAGGCAAAACAAGTTGTGAAAAATGTGTATGAAACTTTAATCAGTGGAGGTCTAATTAAACAAGAAGCTTTTAAAGAAACCTGTTTACTTACAAAAACTCCAATATCATCGATAAGGGATATTATTAATAGTGAAGAATTGAACAAAAGAAAAAACGTAGTGATTTTCAATCTCACCGTATAGACAATAGTGATCAGGACCTAATTAGAAGGAAAATATATTGTCTTTATGAAAGCGGAGTTATTCCTACCTTGGATAAACTGAAAAAGAAGCTAGACAAAAACGAAACCAATATAAATATTAGCCGTGCCACCCTCCATAGAGTTGTTTGTAAAATGGGATTTAAATACCGCAAAATAGACAAAAGACAAGTAGTAATGGAATCGCACAGATTACGCACTTGGAGATTTAATTACCTTCAAGAAATTAAAAGATATAGGTTAGAAAACAGATCCATAATTGGGGGCGTTGATGTGATTTAAGGGGGCGATGGGTGATTTGTAACTTTAGCTATTTCATATTTTAAAATTCACTGAAATTAAAATCCTTCTACTACACAACATCCATTTTTTATTTTATATTTATGTCCTAATTTATTGTATAAATTTAAATAAAAATATATAAAATATTTAATATTTTTAATGCGTTCACAACGCTATTTATATCTTTAGATATTAAGTAATAGGTATCAAACACTGAAAAATATTCGTGTCTTTAAGTGTCGCAGGTGAGGTCCCCACCTCCGAAGATACGTGTATTAAAAATGGTATATATATTGTTGCGGCCAAGCTAGCACTACTCACTTTATGTACCTAATCTAGTGAAAATAAAGAAAAAATAAAATTGAAATTAAAAGGTTCAATTATAATTCACCTTTCGCGCGAACAAATATTGTACGATTTATTTGTGTAATCCTGTATTATAGACCGTCAACGTTCGTGCGGCCCGGCAGTTTCAGAGTAGGTACGGGAGGAACAAATTTTAAAATACAGCTCGCGGCTCGGATTGGCCGACGACTGACTAAATAAACAATAAATTATAAATCTTTATATTATTGAAGTCCGTCCCTAATGTTATGTCCTTTAATACCTACCGATCAGCAGTTTTATTGCTGTCGACAGGTATCCATAAATGAAGGCAAGTGCTAACACGGTATACTTTGAGACAGACTATACGTAATTATTTATATTACCGATTTAGTTGGTGCCCTGCTTAATAAGATTTAATCAAGGTTGTTTTTGTGCGAATTTAAAAGACGCTTAAATTATTGTAATATATCTTTGATTTTTTTTGTATTACCTTTATATACTTACCTTCACTGATATGTTTTATTAGCAGCTGTATGGTCACACATGGTATTTTATATTAGTGGTAATAACAAACTACTGCGATCTGCAGCCTTAATCTGGTAATTACTTTTAACGGCCAACGGCTATTTTTGCTTATAACCATTTGTAACAATTTACGAAATACATTTTTTATTAAGTAAATTTCCCTAATGAAAATTAACTGCACTACAAAAAAGACCGTTATTACCCTCTATAAAAGTTTTCTGGTTTTATGTGGCTCTATAAACTCACATTAATACGTTTTTGCGAGCAGCGTTTTTACTTTTGCCAAAATGGTGGAATAGGAGCACAGGGTGGTACTTATAAATACATAAAAATGCACTTTTTTTTTTAACATAATAACGTCAGGGAGAAATGTTTTTTTTTGTAATTATATATACAGTATGTCCACGGAAAAGGTGCTTAATAGGAAACACTTCTTTATTTTTAATTTTATTGAACAAAGCTACTCCTGATAAAAAAATTTTGCTTCTTCTTAGAGTAAATGTTCAGAAAATTGAAAAAACTTTAAATGGTACAAGAGTAAAGTGCATTTACTTGAGAAGATATGGAAATAAGTTACTAGGAAAAGTTGTTTAAAAGTAACAGGTAGTCTCTAATACCAATTTTCGAAAAAATCGGCCTACTTTTATTTATTTGTGATTAAATATACAGGGTGGCCGGCCATATTTTGACCCATTTTAATCGAGAATAACTTTGGAACAAATAAAGGTATCAAGATGCGGTTTTTGCAGATGCACTTATATTTCTTTAAAGTTTATTCTCGTACCTTCACGATTTTATTGTGACATTCCATTAGCTCAAAAACAAAATGGCCGATTTTCCATTATAGGACAACTATGTTATTTTAAATGGAACACCCTGTATATGTTTCTATATTTTCAAAATTTAATCTTTCCCCTTTAAAAAAATGTAACACAAGCTATGGTTATCTCAAAAAACAACGTATTTATTGACCTTCGAAAAATTGACTGCATGTCGACCAACAATATTATTTAACAATTAAAATTTGCTTCATATGTTACACAAAAAAGGATCGCCAAAGGTTTAGGTTATTCACAAAATAATAGTTACAATAAGGTTACATTATTTTTTTAAAAAAACTACTGTAAATGTTGTAAATGCCTTCCGCCGACTTCGACGCACTTATTTAATTACTTTATTAATTTCAAAAAAAACTTATTAAAACTATTGACTAAAAATTCTTCAGGAATATTTTCTATTATGTTTCCTGGATATTAATTTTTAATTGCTCTAAATTTCGGGGAAGTGGACTATAACACCTCTCTTTCACATATCCCCACAGAAAAAAATCTGGAACAGTCAAATCTGGTGAACGAGGTGGCCAGGAAATCTTCCAATCCACCGGTTTCCAAAAACGTTGGTCAGTGAATCCTTGGTAATGTTAGCATAATGTGGTGTAGCCCCATCTTGTTGAAAATAGACGAAATTCAATAGATTTTCTTCTTGCAATTGGGGATAAAAAAATATTTCCAGCATATCAACGTAAGTCCAAGAGGTTACAGTTGGTTCATTAAAAAAAAATGACCCATAAATTTTTTGCTTTGACATACCACACCAGACTGTGACTTTTGGCGAATCTCTAACGTGTTCGTTATATTGTCTAGGATTTTCTGTTGCCCAAAACCTGCAGTTATGCTTATTTACTTTTCCATTGAGGTGAAATGTGGCTTCGTCTGACATTATTAGTCTATCCAAAAATGTATATTGTTCCTTACTAAATTTTTGAATTCTCTGGCAAATTCCACCCTTTGTGGAAAATCAGTTTCTTTTATTTTTTGTAAAATTTGAATTTTGTATGGCTTTAATTTAAGTTCTTTTTCATGATTTCTTGTACTGTAGTTTTAGGAATATGGACTGAACTTGAGATTTTTCTTGTTGACAATGTTGGATCTTCCTGAGTTATCTCCAGAATTTGTAACGTTTTATTTAGCAAATTCTCATTGTTTACTAATTTCTTTTTACGGGCTAAAGATCCTGTACTCCAGAATTTTCTGTACCAGATTTTAATTGAATTTTTGTGGGTGGAGCTTTATTAAACATGTTTCTAAATTTTGCTGGGTTTCTTTTACCTGATTTGGTTTCGGCAAACATAATAACACATTTTCCTTTTTCGCTTAACGAGAACATTTTGCGCTTCCTAATTAAAATAACTTGTCAAAAAAGACCAACAATGGCTGACAATGAGGCTTGTTGCTGTTATGGAAACGAGATAACTTTGTTTCAGGCGACTTTCAAAAATCCTTTTAAAATAATATTCATATTCGACATACAGTCAATTCTTTGGAGGTCAATAAATGCGTTATTTTTTAAGATAACCATAGCTTGTGTTACATTTTTTAAAGGGGAAAGATTACATTTTAAAAATATTGAAACATATACAGGGTGTTCCATTTAAAATAACAAAGTTGTCCTATATCGGAAAATCGGCCATTTTGTTTTTGAGCTAATGGAATGTCACATAAAAATGGTAAAGATACGAGAATAAACTTTAAAGAAATATAAGTATATTTGCGAAAACCGCATCTTGATATCTTTATTTGTTCAAAAGTTATTCGCGATCAAAATGGGTCAAAATATGGACGGCCACCCTGTATTTTAATATCAATTAACTAATTCAACAACCCATTTTTGTACTAGTAGGCGTTGATAGTGACAAGCTTTATTGACACTATCAGCACACAAATGCTTACTTTACAGCAAAAAAAATTACTTGGTGCAATGTTATGGGAAAGGCGAAAATGTAATTGTCTGAATAACTCAGGAATTTATTGAAAAATGGCCCAATGTGTACGTTTCTGAGACTACGTGCCGTAGAATAATTTTGAAATTAAGTACTGGCTCATTGTTGTGAATACCTAAAGAAAAAAAGAGATACGATAAAAATGATGCAAGCACTTTATTGGTATTACATTCAGTAGAGGAACACCCGACATTATCATTAAGAAAAAGAGCTTGAAATCTCCAGTTTGTTAAAAAGTCGCAAATTCAGAAGATATTAAAACACAACAGGATACATCCGTACAAGCCAGTTTTTAATCATGTTTTGGCAGTATGGAAAAATAATTTCATAAGAACATAATATTTTCTGATTAATCAACTTTTTCGACCAATAGTGTTGTGGCTTCGCAACATGCACGATATTGGAGTGACTAATCTGCATTTTCGAATACCACGGAGGCGTCATTACTGTGTCAAAGTAAATGTGTGGTACACCATTTCTTATTACGGAATAATAGGGCCATAGTTCTTTGACACTACTTGTAATGCGAAAAGTTACATAGTTATGTTAAGAAATTTCCTCGACGGTGAATTAGACAATCTTCCATCAGACTACTGTCGTTCATTTTATTTTCAACAAGATGGATGCCCAGCACATTATGCGGTAACGGTTAGGGATGTATGATGTTTATCGATGGTCTAAAAACATCGATGGTTGGTTGATCGATGATCGATATTGTGCCATCGATGGTCGGGTATAGAAAACATCGGTGATAACATCGATGTTGCCTTCTAACATCGATACTTTTTCCAAAGGTAAAAAAAGTAACAATGTTTTAAAAACAAATAATCTTAAGGATATACTAAAATTTTTCTGATGTGTATTTCTTTGTTATCTTAAGTTTGGTAAAGACATAAAGGTTTTGCCCATTTATTTATAAATAGATATATAGATATTTTGAATTAAAGGTGCGTCAGCAACTAAGGCCATAATAATTAGAGGTTATATAAGATTCAAGAAGTATTTTTATAAAAAGTACAAATATTTTAAACATACGTTTAAACCGCTTTAAGCGAACTGAATCTCGCACTTTATTTATACATACTACCTGGAATTTTGTATAAAAACTAAGGCCTATATTATTGGAATTAATATTATTAGACAATATTAATATAATAAATATTATTGAATTCTATTATGTAATTAATTAATATAATTTAATATTATTATTTATTAGACAAAAATAAGTAGCCGCCCCTGCTAATGAATCTTTATTAATTCCGAGCCGAGCCGCACTCAGCTAAAAGATCATAGTCTCGCGGCTTTTTTTGGCGACGCCTTTGGAGTTGGCGGTACGCTATGGATGCTAATAATGCTAATAGACCATGGACGAACCATCGCATCGTACCATCGATGTTAGAAAACATAGATGTTGTATGTTCGATATATCGTTACCATCGATGGTCAGGTTTCGATGTTGCCATCGATGTTTAACATCGATGTTTGGCTTCGATGTCGCATCCCTACCCTACGTTTTTAGACCACTGAATTAGAAGGACCAGTTCAGTAACCTCTTAGGAGTCCAGATTCAACATTAATAGATTTTTTCCTATGGGGCTGATTGAAACAAATTGCTTATCGCACACCTCTAATAAATACCACTACTAATTAATTAAAAGTGGGCGCTTAGCCTTTGCTTCAATATCTACACATGAGGTTAGAAATCGTTTTGATAAATTACTTGTTCGTTTAAAGGCATGTGCCCAACAGGGTGGTAGTGTGCTTGAGTAAATAAACTTACAACTTGTGCATTGTTTATTTGGAATTAGTAAATTGATATTAAAATAAATTTAATCACAAATAAATAAAAGTAGGCCGATTTTCTCAATAATTGGTATTAGAGACTACCTTTTACTTTTGAATAACTTTTTCCCGTAACTTATTTCCATATCTTCTCAAATAAATGCACTTTACTTTTGTATCATTTAAAGTTTTTTTAATTTTCTGAACACCGCGAATAAGATATGTTAAATGTTTTTATCCCAATCTTACTCTAAGAAGTAGCAAAATTTTTTATTATAAGTAGCTTTTTTCAATAAAATTAAAAATAAAAAGTTTTTTTCTATTCAACACCTTTTCCGTGGACATACTGTACATATGCAAAGTTTTAAATCTCTAGTGGATCAGATTATTTTAAAATAAAGTATTGCATGTTAGTCCTCTTTAACTGCTCAGTATTTTTTAGTTGATTCCATGCACATAACACGTGCTTCTTGATATATCTTGTCTGTTTTAAGTTTTCCTTGCCTGGTCTTAGAAACCTGAGGTTGGCAAAACCTGCAGGGTTATCATGTATCAGGTTTATTCTTTCCTTTTGCTTTTTTATAATACAATGTCCTGTGTTGACTTACTACTACCTTTATAGGCGATCGGCTGTGGTTTAGCATGTAAACTTTGGCAAAAAGCTTTTAATACGTTTTTTCCTCTGCCTTTGCCCCGCAATTTACACTTGAAATACTTTTCTATTATCTAAGATTTGGCGATATTTAGAATCCAGGTTATCTTTACAAATGCATATTTCAATCCCTTGTACAGGGTGGGCCAGTTTCGACGCTTTTAGTAGGAAACTTATGTTTCTGTATATTTTACAAAAAAACTGACCTCCGTTTGCGAGACTTGAATCTCTAGCCAAACTTACTGGTAAAAACCGCAGTTCGGTATCTTGCATCCTTTACTTGCTACAGCGTGTTTATCAGATTCTTACCTTTCCTTTAATCCTTTCTAACTTTTTTGTTTTTAGAATTTTTTAAATTCTGTAAAAACATTTTTACAGAATTAACATAACGCTTTTTTATTTTTTTTTCTAATAGTTAATAGGGTACCATATACATTTTTACATTTTAAAATGCAATTATTATTTTTTTAAGTGCATATTTAGAATCGAAACTAGGGTCTATTAGGATTTAAAAGCACACAGGTTCTTGGGTAATCGGGATCTGTGTGATAGAGCAACTCATTCCTCAGTTCTTCCGTCATTATTCATGAATAAGAGTGATATCTAGAGCTTCGTGTTGAAACCTCTTACAAAGCACAGCCAAGGGAGCTTGAGGGAAACGGTTTATATACAAAACATCGACCTACTGTACTTGCTGTAGTTAATAAAAACTGGATTCTCTTTCTTCGAATATCTTTCTCCTCTTAAGCCTAAACTTGAGTTTTTTAAAGCGATAATTGGCAACCGTTATTCGTTGATCATTTCAATTTTATCTTTAAGTTCAGTCGGCCAAATAATTTAAGAAGAATTTCTAAAATGGGTTCTGATATATCAAGCTGTTTTAAGAAATACTTTTAAATTTATTTTTTTAATTGAAGTAGTTCATGGCCAATATACATTTAAATTTTTGTGGATAATATTTGAGCCACTCTACCGGGTGGTGCATCGCCAGACTGGCCATAGGAAATCGAATGTAAATTTTAATACATTGAAATATTGGCTCCCCTATTAAATTTACAACAAAATTGTATTAGACTATTTTGAAGACGTTGATAAGATTAGCTCACATTCTAAATTTCTTTTTTTCTGATAAGGCAATTAAAAGTTATTTAAGATAAACTATTTGTAAAATCGTTGCATACCTGCTACATAATACCTGAATGAATCCACCAGTAATAAATAAAATGTCTTGTCAACTCTTTAATTGACGTTTTACTTTGTATTAGTTATTTCAAAATGTTTTACAGTATTGAAGAGAAAAAAATAACAATGATTAAATGGTATTACATGGAAAATAGTTATCGAAGAGTATCCGACATGTTCTCCACGTTTTTTCCTGACAGACACATTCCAAGTAAGACAACAGTTCAAAATATCGTTCATAAATTTGAGACAAAAGGTACTGTTATTATTAAATGCAACTGCTTAGAGCGAAATAATAAGGTACTCCATGGAAGAGCTCAAGAAAAAAATGCCGATTTAGATGTTTTACTTCATGTAGAAGAAAATAAAGCAATTAGCACCAGGCTTCTTGGCCAAGTTGTAGGAAAGGATCACAGCACAGTACTACGCAAATTAAAGAAATATAAATATCATCCGTAATAATATCAAAGACATCAGAAATTAAGGGAAGGCGATGAGATCAGAAGAGCAAATTTTTATTTTGAAGTTATGGAAATGGCGAATAACGATAGGGACTTCTTACGCAATATTTATTTTAGTGACGAATGCACCTTCACATTAAACAATGAACCAAACTTTCAAAACATCAGATACTGGAGCAAAGAAAATGAACACAGATTTGTATCTACAAGGACTCAATACCCTCAAAAGGTAAACGTTTGGACGGGTATATTTGGACATCGGATTATTGGACCGTTTTTCTTGAATCACAATTTGGAACAGAAACTTTTTTAGAACTATTACAAAATCAAGTGGGGCCGGCATTGGAAGAAGTTGCTCCTGACAATTAAGACATTTGGTTTCAAATGGAAGGTTGTCCCGCACACAATTCACGAGAAGTAAGGAAATATGTTCAAAATGTTTTTAATGGACTCACTATAGGACCAAATTACACCATAAATTGGCCAGCTAGGTCTCCTGATCTTTCGCCAAACGACTTCTTTCTTTGGAGTTATATCAAAAATGTTATTTATACAAATTTGAGTTATCAAAATTTAGAAGAATTAAAAGTTTCAATTTCAGCGGCGTGCGATCGACTATCGACATTTCAACTTCATAATGTAAGAACTGAATTTTATAACCGTTTAGGATATTGCTTAGCAGTAAACGGAGGTCTGTTTGGGCATCCAAATAAAAACCATTAGCTCTTGGCTTCAATGGGTTGTATTAAAACGTATTTTTAGACAGTTTTTAAGTGTGTTTTTCACCTTCCTATAAAATTGTTCAATTATGTAAAAATCTCATTATGTAGGTCAATGTAATTACATGAATTTATTTAATGAGTAAAACCATTTTTTTCTCTTCAATACTGTTAAACATGTTGAAATAACTAATACAAAGTAAAACGTGAATTAAAAAGTTGACAAGACATTTTATTTATTACTGGTGGACTCATTAAGGTATGTAGCAGGTATGCAACGATTTTACAAATAGTTTTTCTTAAAAAACTTTTAATTGCCTGATCTGAAAAAAACGAAATGAAGTATGTGAACTAATCTTATCAACGTCTTCAAAATAGTCTAATACAATTTTGTTGTAAATTCAATAGAGGAGCCAATATTTCAATGTATCAAAATTTACATGGGATTTTCTATGGCCAGTCTGGCCATGCACCACCCGGTATATGAAGAAATATAGATTTGTTTAAATTGTTCTTGAAACGAATATAACGAGTTTAAAACTTTTCCTGTTCTGGAATTCTTCTTGAGATTCTTTGCTGACCCTGAGACTAATATCGTAATGGTGGAAATGGCCATTGTAAAAATCAACTGCGGACGCCCGGGGACCAAAAGTTTCGAAACATTTCAATCTCTCATGAAATTGTATTAAAAGTTGCCTCTACTAAATCTCGAGTTCGAGACACTGATGGGTTACCTACGTCTGCCACTGCGGTATATTATTTTCTGTTTCGTATTTATGGGGCTCTGGAGAATTTATATTGCCGTGTATTTTGATTACTTTTTTAGTAAGTGGGATTTTTGTAATTTTAAGGGATAAAGTGCGTTCGCATTGCTTGTTAATTAGGATAAGCAAAATTTCAAATTGCTACAGTTTTAAAGTCGATTAAAAGGATATAGAAACATATAGACAATGTGTATAATACCTTAAGTTATCTTCTGACTACTTCTACAATTATATTTAATAACCCAGAAAAATAGAAGACGTCAGCTAACAATGTATTTTAGTAAACCTAACAGTTTGTATGAAACTTCGTCATTTCTGTACTAATATGAAAATTGGTATTTAGGCTCTTGATTGCTATTAAAAATAACTTGTTTTAACATTTTTGGAATTAGAATCATTGGTTTGGGATGAGGGGCAAAAATTGCAAATATGAGAGTTGGTATTTAGGCTTCTGATTACCCAGAAAACTAGAAAGTGGTAGTATATTTGGCACTCCATTCTCTAAAAGGTTAAAAGGTGGGATGAAAGAAATTCGTACTACCTCATTCAGAAACGTTATTTATATTAGAAAATATTACCAAATGAAATACGAGAGCACAAAAAAATGCATAATCGCAGAACACGCGCAAAGCCGCGGTGTATGTAAAGGTGCGTTTAGACCTAAGCACGCACGCACTGGTCCACCGCGAATGCTTAAGTGTAAACGGTTATGCGCACACGCTCACGCTGTGTGTTTCTATGCGCGAATAGCTTCGGCGCGATCCGCCGGCTGTCGGTCTCGATGCGATGCTCAAAAGAATTAATTGGTTCGCGAACGTCCAGTTTGAACGGGGTTGGGACTGTTGGGAGTATCTACGAACGCACGAACTTCAACGGGCGAATTAGTTTAATTTGAAAATGGAGTGAAGTAACACCAGTTTTGCTTCTATTGCAAGAATTCGAAAAACTTCCTATATTATGGGATGTGAGGAACCAAGAATATTACTCTAAATTAATACTTTATGCATGTGATATATGAACTGTTTAATAAAAATAAATTAACAACCCAAATATACATACCTTTATATAATTTCTTTCACGAAGCACTTCCACTATGGCTTGACAAACTTCAGGAATAATGTAAGAGATGGAAGATTTTGAGCTCTGAAAAGATATTGTAAGCTGCTGTAGGAGTCTCCAGTTGCCAAGAAACGCAAAGTCAGTGCTAGACGTTCTCTTGGTGATATTGACTTTCTATAATTTGTATCCATTTTAATAATTTTGGGAGTATCAAACTAAGCAGATATTCGAAGTCAGTTTTTGTCATTCTTGTAAAATTTTGAAATTGATCATAACTGTTATCTGTCACTAACTCGCGTAATAAAGTATTTTGTCTGTTGCGTAAAAATTGAGTTTGCCACCAACGACGAGGTCTACGTTTACGAGCTTCTTTCTTTTTTATCAAATTATACATTAAAATAAATGCACCCGCCATGATTTTATCGTCGTCTTCCATTATTAACGCACTCCTGCGAACAACTGGATCAGCTTGTGCGTCGAAATATACATAAACCTATTTAAACGCTTTTCGCAAACGCAAACGAATGCGTGCATGGATGCTCACTGCGTACGTACTCAGGTCTAAACCCACCTTAAGGGAAAACGGAGCGCGTGATATGGAGTGACATGATGGAAGGAGAGGGGGGCAGTATGAAAACTCATTCGTAATACCTTTGTTTATACCGGGTGATTCCTAAGTTAACGCTTTTTTTAACTGAGTATAGGACTCATTAAAATAAACAACTTCTTTAAATAACTTTTTTCAAAATACTAAAAATTATGGAAGAAGTTTGTCAAATATGGACCTGTCTTAAGTAAGTTGTCACCGCCCAAGAAGTCTTGGGGCTGTAGTGCTTGGACACGTTGAACGTGATTTTCCCGCAATGTTGTCCACACTTTTTTTTGACTTAAACCGACCTGACTTCCAATCACCCGAGTACTTGGATCCAGAGTGAGCCCACAAGGAAAACCGTCGCGCTACAATCTCGAAGCAACGTTTGAAGATTAACGACACTTTCCATAAATGGGGAACATATCCACCTATTGATTGTTTTTGGATTGTGCCATTTTCGCGATGTAACAGTGATTTAAAATTAAAATAATCCTCGCCTCGTCCGGTTAAAGTAAAACGACTGATTCATACTGCGTGATTAACAACACAAAAAACAAGCAAAAATAAGAAATAAATTATCTTTTTATGCCCAGGCCCGCACTACACATACTTTTAAATAAATTTATATAGCTTTGTTATTTTTGGTTTTTAAAAAAATATATTAGTTGCTTATTTTAACGAGTTTTATACACAGTTAAAAAAAAACCTCAACTTAGGAATCACCCTGTATACTATATTTAATAAAAAGTCGTCGTTTTTCCAAAAATAATTGGGGAAGCCAATAAATTGACCCCATTAATAATTACATGGGATTTCCTATATCCCGCCCTACTATGCACCACCCGGTATATTTAGTCATTTCCTCCCAACTAAAAACTTGTTAAATTGTAGCTAACCCAATATCTCGAGGAAAAACAATGAGCTGACTATAACATAGTGCTTTATACGTGCTTTTTCGCTCGAACATGAGAAAAGATGTTTTCAATGATTTCCTCTCCACTAAAAATTTACCTGGTGATAGCTTATATGCAACTATGGATAAATATATGTCAGATGGCTGTATCTCGGTACAAAAACCATTTTAGATATACCGAGAATAATTTAAGATACGTCATTTCCTTTCAGATAAAAATTTGTACTATTAATATAAATATAAAAAAATCACACGTTATCGGGGGAATGTCTGTGATTTTAAATAGGCAATAGATGCTTCTGCCTAACTCCTGCATTATAACTCTTTAAGTATCATCTGACGGTTTTTCCACCGGGAGACAAGCTGACATATACAGTAAAGCGCACCGTACTGCGAACATAGGAGGCTCCTGGACAATTTGGATGTACCCAATTTAAAATACAATAATAGTTTTGTGGCTTGCATCTCAACTTCCGTCTCGTTTTCTCACGTGGCGCATTTTTTGGTTAGACTGGTGGGGAGTGCGGTGATAAATTCGGAAGAATTATCTGTCCAGTTTATTTGTTTACTACGTTTTTATTTTCAGTAAGGGATGCAGTGTTTATAGGCAAGTAGCAGGAGCTAGCTAGCGTAACCGACTTCGATTATTTCTTATCAGTCAAAATTTTAAAAAATTAGGTTACGAGACCGCAACGTTTGGCTTAAAAACCAAACAGTTTTCCTAATAAAATAAAAAAAATTTTTTTTAAATAAAAATGGAACGGGATTTTTTTTTTGCATTCATAGAATAAAAAAAAAAAAAACCTTTTTGTTTTCAAAGATGATCAAAAAAACCCCTTTTTGAGCCAAAAAACCAAGATTGTCATAAAAACGCCTTCTGACATTTGCTAGAATGTTAAGGGTAATAATCCTAAATTTCCCCCCAATTTGTAATTAAAAATTCGTAGATTATTAGCCCTATTCTCCTGGAAACCATAAATTTATGATTTTGGGGACCTCGGAAAAAAATCGGGGGAGACCATGAAGTGAAAATGTCGATTCATAAGTAAAAACAATGTTTCTTATAAAATTTTCATTGTTATTTTTCATTTCCATTACATTTTAAAAAAAAATTCCCCCGTCTAAAATGATCATCAAAAAAAATTTCATTGGTTTTTTTTTTTTTGTGGATCGGTATCAATTTTTTCAGCACTCTTTCCACTGATCTTCTGCAAAAAAAAACCTGTTCTGCAATTGTATTAATGGAAACTGTGGGTTTTTTTAATAACACTTGCCACTACCATAATTTTCTTCTTTCCCCCTTTTTTTTTTTTTTTCTGAGGCACTATTGTCTATGTTTTTTGGGGAGTTAAAAACCCAAAAATGTCCGAAAGTTTTTAATGACTCGGTAAAAGGGAAAAAATCGGGGGTTTTTGGCCTGGTTAAAAAAATTTTTAAAAAAACCCCCAAAACCCCTAACAGGATTTCCACGGTGATTCCATTCAATAATTTAATTTTTTGTCTTCCAGTTCGTAAACATCCATTATTAATAACTATTTTAAAAAAAAAACTTTTTCCCCAAAATAATCGAAAAGTACAACTATTGCTGTCGAGCGTTCGATACTAAATAACTATTTCAGAAATAAGCGTATTGAATTGTTCGCGGGGAAAATTTTGGTCGATAAGCAATGCGTGCGGCTTTTTTGGTACATCCAAAATCGTTAGGATCGTCCTATGTTCGCAGTGCTCTGCGCTTTACTGTATATTTATCCACAGTTGCATATAAGCTATCATCAAATAAAGTTTTAGTTGAGAGGAAATCATTGAAAGTATAATGTTTTATATGTTCGAGAGACCAGTTAACGTATAATGCAGTATGTTATAGTGAGCAGTTTATTTTCTTTGACATAATGGGTTAGCTACAATTTAACATATTTTTAGTTGGGAGAAAATGACTGAATATACCGGGTGGTGCATAGTCGGGCGAAATATATGAAATCCCATGTAATTTTTAAAGGGGTCAATTTACTGGCTTTCCTAATTATTTTGGAAAAAAAATCTATTAAAGTTTATTGACGAGCATGCAAATCTACGTCCATGGTGAAAACTTTAGATTTTTCGGTTACACCGTTTGGAAGTTAGATGCTAATACATTTTTTAAAATTTTTACTTTATTATCGCTTCATATTTATGAACAACAATAAAAATACCAGTTAGTTGTGAATTAACGCTGTCATTTTAAAATTCAGTGCTTTATCATTACCAAAAAAGCTACCGCCGCTCATTGCCCTAACGGAACCGCAGCTGACGTTCACGAAGCTTTATGATAGAACTATCTGATGCATTCCAATAATTATTGCTTGAAAGGAAATAATTTACAAAATTTTTACATGGTTCCGGGACTAGAAGTCACTTATAGTAGTAGTATATGTACATAAAGAACCTTGGTGGTCTTTAGATTAAATAATAAGTAATTTCGAATTGTTGCGGGATAAATTATTCTTGTGTATCCTTTTTTCTGCAAATTTCGTCACTTACAATCAAGTTATAACTATTCCAAAAGTATCATACATATGAAATTTAAATATCGTCACCCCGGAAGAAAAGTAACCTCAGTCAAAAAAAACCGCGCCGCCGCCAAACAAAGTCTCACATTTTTTTCTAATACAAATTGACTTCTTAAAACAAATTTTGACGGGACTTATATAAGTATTTTTAAAAAAGAAGTGACATTTTTGTTGTTGTGATTATTTTTGTGTAAGTTTTAATAAACCTACCGATTAACACGTAAGAAGAAAAATGGCATTACTCTAAAAGTGATTCTATTTGTGGATTTTTTTAGAAAAAGATACATAAGTCACAAAGATACATAAAAATTTGTGTTCTTTTAGTTTACAATCAGATTGTTTCAAAAATCATACCTTTATATAGAACGATAACGAAGTTACGATAAGGGGAAAATACGCTAAAACATTTCCTGTAATATACAGACTATGTGTATCACGGCCTGGTATTACATAAATATTTAATTACTGCATACGTAGTAACATCTTGAACATATTAAAGTTTTTTGTTGGTCTTTTGTTTAGGTTTTTTTAGTTATGTTACTTTACTTTCGGGCTGTCGATATTGGAATTCCTATTTTTATATAAATTTATTTATAAAAAAGTCTAAATATTTTATGTCAAATTAAGCACCATTTGCAAGGAACTATTTGGATTTTCCAAATAACCAGCCCCAATTATAAACCATTTAACATTACATTAATTATGTATGTACAAGAACATCCAGTTGGATAATGACATTAAATTTATCTTTTCGTTAAAGTAGAGAAATATTTTATTTAATTTTGTATGGATAATTTCTATTTCTATACCCACTAGAATATGTTATTTACAACAATTAAATAGGTTTATCACGAACAACGTTTTTTATATTGTAACGATAAAAAAGTCAAAGCAGAACTTGCTGTTACCTTCAATAAATTTATTTCTTAAAGTTTATGCCACGACTAACTCTATCCGAGCTACAAGATTCAGGTGGGTTATTAAAACCCCTCTGTAAATGCTATACATGCAAATCTTTTTGGTCAAGAGATATAATCTGGAATATTTGATGCTAACAGAGCGCCAGTACAAAAAATATAAGATATTACAATATTTAATAACAAAATTTTAATATTTGGTAAGATCTATTCTACCAAACTATGATTAAACCATTTTTTAAATGTTATCTTTACTGGTCAAAAATATATAGTTTAAAGGACATATACACACACATTACTTATAATAGAAGTCTTACAACACGTTTTACATCAACCTGACTTGGATCCAAATTTAAAATTAACCCCCTCGAGACAGCATCAGCTCGTGCAGTACAGGCAAGCAGCATGATACCTAAGTCCAAAACCAAAATATGCTGAGATCAGTCAGCGACTACATACCTATAAAATTAGAATATTTAACAAAACCGTCCAGGCATTAAAGACAAGCCTAAGAAAGCAGTCTTAAGAAAAGGAAAGAGAAAGGAAAAGACCCAGGTGTGCTCTCACAAAGGAAAAATCTGGTATAAGATATGCCCCAAATGGCTTCTAGAAAATTTATTTAATTTTTTGAGAAATAAAACTTTATTACATTATAAAAACGTTTTGTGAAATTAAAAAATTAGTTAATTTAGAAACAGATTTAATTATAACCTGCAATGGACGACTTATCTTAAATTTAAAGATCACAGATGTACTTTTTACTTTAAGTCTACCAAATTTGTTTATTATGGGATTCTAAAATGACCAAATTACAAGAACTTTGTGGCTTATATAACCTCGGTTACCGGAAGAAAGACAACGGATATGACAAAAATATTGAGCAAATCAAATTGATGTCCAAAAAAATCAAACAAAATACACTTTATAAAAAAAACTCACTACATTAAACATATTTTAAAATGTATTTTTGTTATTTTTTAAAGTACTCACAAAATTGTTTATTATTAAAAAAATACAAACAATAATTTATAATATCAATAATGTCAAGTTTAAACTGAAATTATCACCTTTTCGATACGGTTTTGTAGAAGTAAATTTAAAAAGTAAAAATACCGCTTAAATTATTACTTTACTAATTTTAACGAAAACAACTATTTTCTAATTTACATTAAATTATTGCTAAAGTTTTAATACATTGTTTGTTACAAATTTTAGAATATACAATTATAAATGTCATTTACTCAAAAAAAAGTTTTAACCAATTTGATAACGGTATGCAACCAACCATACTTTGTAGGGCAACGCCATCTATTGGTCTAAATTGGAATTGTGAAATTTTTACATCATGGCAACTTTTCAATTAGATATAAATAAATCTCAAGAGACCATTCGCGTACTTAAGATTTAAAAGAAATGACAAAGATTGTGAAGCATTGACTGATTTTTGTACATTATATTGTAATGAACAAAAAATTATTTTGTTTATGGACCTGGAAAATTTGGAAATGTGTAGTTGATAGCATAATAATAGCTACAAAACCTTAAAGTTAGAATTTCAATTCCAACCGCTGTGTTCACGCATCGTCGTTGTGGTTGGGCCCAGTAGGATCTTTTGGAACATGCGCTAGAGTTGCGGGGTTTTCGGCCTCTTTTGGCAAGCGTATGGAACGGGATTCGAAGCTAAGATAACACAAGGCTTAACTCAAGGTGTTAGCATACCGTGCTGATGATGAATGACATCCCTGTGCCTTAAACAGGTGCCCACGGTGCCTCTGGGATACAGGGAGACCTCTCAGAGTATCTAGCCATTTGGGGAATGCGGGCCTCCGTGGTGAACTATTACTTCCCTATTTTCCCAAAAAGAAAGCGGGCAGAACCCTTTCATAGGAAAAAAGGACAAAGGGGCTGACCGAAACGGGTGAATCTTTCGTAAGGGACCCTGAAGTCACCGGCGCCTGTTTTACGGGGAAGGGCTAATCCATCCCGACCAAACAGGTGCTCAGGAAGGGTTCCCTGAATCCAAACAGAAGGCTGACAGAACCGCCTTTATAGGAAAAATGATTCCCTGGCTTTAAACAGAAAGCGAATAAGACCGTTTTCATAGGATAAGGCCGGAGATGCGGCCTCAGAAAGAACATCTGGTTCCGTAACAAGGACCTGGTAGCTACCCACTTCACTAGACCCGGAGGGGAGGGCATGATGGATCTAATCGTCTGCTCGTCATACTTCCAGGAGACAGGGACACCAGAACACATCAGAACATATTGTGCTCGTGTCCGGTAGGGACACGAGTAAGAGGGATTGGGGAATTTCCCCAATCTGGTTATCGGATTCATTAGAAGTCCGATCCTATTGGGAGAAATATAAAAAGGTGTGAGCCACAATAGACCGAGCAGTCGCAGTGGAGGGCATAAAAAGTCCACTCACTTTAAACCTACCTACCTACCTACCTAGAATTTTAATGGATTTATTAGGATTACCTGAATAATAAAATTAATTACGCACTGGCCCAAATTTGACTACCTACCTATGTATAATTATTATTATTAAATTAATTATTAATGGTAAAACATTTACTTAACCATTTGGTAAAACCCAAAAAATATCATTGGTTATATTGTATCATACAAGGTGAAAGCGAAACCAAAAGGGTGCTATTTTGGGGAAAATCACTATTTAACTAACTAAAACTAACCAGAACAGCAAATTGCTATAAATTATTTCACGCCAAATTTAATAGTAATTTTCATGAGATACACCCATTACAATTTGAGTTTTCTTTCAGATACCAAAACACCACAGTTTTTTGATATTGGTAATTGGTGTTAAAACCTTCTAGTGTACAATTTATATGCTCACTATAGATTTGGGTAGTTTTGGGTACAGTGCGCAATTTGTGTTAACAAGGTTAGGTGGCAGGTATACGGTACGCAATTGCATTCTGCCCCCTTTTTCATATCCGATTATTATACCACTAAAAACATTATTTTATAGTGTCTCACTGTATACCACTACAATTTAGTTTGTTTTTAGAAAATTAAAAAAAAACAGAATATTGCTTTATTTTCTTTTCGCCCTATACTGGCTAAACAAAGCAATTTAAAATAAAATTTAGTGGACTTCCCATGTATTCTGTATTTTCTAAATTATCTTATTACTTAAAAAAAATATTTTAATGTTATAAATAAAATATGTTTTAAAGGTACACAAAATAAATAAAAAAGATAAATGGATTATGGATTTGCAACCTATAAAGTACTCTGTTGCATTCAAGAAAAAATATTTATTTTAAAAATTAATTGAAAAATTTTACTATATTTATTCATTTAAGATAAATATAATATCGAATACAAAAAACATACATTTACATTTATAAATAAATCAACAGTTTTAGTTTGGGCGAGTACTTAATATTAATATTAAGGGCTGAAACTTTCAGGGAATTTTTTTGCCAAATTTAAACTACCCACCTATCTCTTACCGTTTCAAATATCCCCATACTGGCCCTCCTTATCTTGGACACGTTGTATTTATTCTATTCTAGTGTCTCATTAAGCAGCAGTCATTCTACAGAGCGTCCAAACCTTTAATTTGCACCTATTGGGTTGCAGTTCATATTTAGCCAATAGCAGAGTTTGTCGGCAACTACTTATGGTGCGAAGGCGTACCGATTAACGTTTCCCCATTATGTGTCATCCTTTTAAAACATATATAAAATTATATTATTTTTAAATGAGAAAACACCGCCTTTCACATTTAATTAACATGGCTATCTTACACCCAACACTTGAGGCCATCTAAAGGCATTAAAGATAACGCAGCGCAAAATCAACAAAACAGTTTTATCGCCGCCGTAGTATATTTTTTAAACAAAGTTAAGAGCTCCGATAACTTCGAATAAATTTATTCCTCAGCATCTCATTACCATTTGCTCGGGAATTATTTAAATACAAATGAAATAAATTTCCCTAATCTACAAAAGACAAACGAAACAAAGATGTGTATGCCGGATGATTTATTTGAAGAAACACCTTAGCCCAACCACTAAAAACATTATTTTTTAGTGTCTCACTGTATACCACTACACTTTAGTTTGTTTTCAGAAAATTAAAAAAAACAGAATATTGCTTTATTTTCTTTTCGCCCTATACTGGCTAAATAAAGCAATTTAAAATAAAATCTAGTGGACTTCCCATGTATTCTGTATTTTCTAAATTATCTTATTACTTAAAAAAAAGATTTTAATGTTATAAATAAAATATGTTTTAAAGGTACAAAAATAAATAAAAAAGATAAATGGATTATGGATTTGCAACCTATAAAGTACTCTGTTGCATTTAAGAAAAAATATTTATTTTAAAAATTAATTAAAAAATTTTACTATATTTATTTATTCAAGATAAATATAACATCGAATACAAAAAAACATACATTTACATTTATAAATAAATCAACAGTTTTAACAAATAAATCTGAAACTCATGTTTTGATTTAACGTGTTAAAAAAATTTAAAATTGTTTATACAAAATTCAATTTTGTTTCATTTTTAAATAAAAGTGCATATAAACTGTTTGTATTTTAAAGTTTTATTATACAATAAAAAAATAAAGGTTTAAATTTAAATATTTGTGGAAATAATGTAATTTAATCTCTTTTAGAGAAAAAAACTTGCTAAAAAACTTCGTTAGGTAACAAAATAAAATAATAATTTTAAACTATATTTTGCGTCTAAACGAAGGTTGTAAAATACCTTTTTGTATCTCTAGTTCCAGTCAAATTTTGGACACAAAGTTCTAACTAAAAATTACTGCCAAAAGTTGATCCTGATAAAATAATTAAAAAAAAAGTATATTCTAAAAGACCATTACAATATTTGCAGACACGCAGGCAGAATTCAGCAAAAACTAAAATAATTTTAATTTTAGTTATTTCTTTTATGTCTCAAAAATGATGACCAACTTGTCACCAAACGTTGATGAATGTTAAAATTTTTTTTCAGGTGATCTGCAAGTTTGGAAAGGTCAATCGACTCTTAACAGGCACAAATCTTTACACTGAAATTGGGATCAAAACCGGTCCGTCTGGAGAGTAATCTAAACAATATTTTTAATACCTATTTTTATACATGAAAAATTTATGTTTTACGTAAAAAGTAATAAAAAGAATAAAATATACACAGGTTTACAGAATATAATTATATCACGTTGACATGCTAAGCGAGAAACTTTCAAACAAAACCTAAACATGCTGGTTTGCATTACAAAGAATTGAATTTAATTGCAAAGAATCACGATATTCCTCATATCATAATCCGCACATGTTTTACGAGATAAAAATTATGTAAAACTTCGTCAGCATTTAATTTGTGTTTTATTTTAATAATTCATGTATGACAATATATTATCATCCGGATCTAATGTATAAAATTTGCATAAAAAATGTACCAAAGTGCCATTTGTATAGTGATTATTAAAATAATACCAAATTATCTACACTTTCGAATATGGACGTCCCGGGGAGGGGCGACCCAAAGAAGTGGGGATATATATATATATATATATATATATATATATATATTTTTTATATATATATATATATATATATATATATATATATATATATATATATATATATATATATATATATATATATATATATATATATATATATATATATATATATATAAAAAATATATATATATATATATATATATATATATATACGAGTATATATATCACGCTCGGCTGGAGATTTCAACCAAATATAATAAAAAAATTCCCCAAAAAAATTCCCAAAAACCCCTTTAATAAGGGGGTTGGGAAAAATTTAAAAAAATCTTTGGTTTTTTTTTAAATCTAAAAAATTTTGAGGGGATTTGGTTTAAACTTTGGTTAAATTATGTTATGCATAAAAAGGGAATTTTTTCTTAAATGATTTGAATTTTTTTTCCCGCAGAGGCGTGCATTGGGGTTAAAAAAATTAATATTATTGTAGAAAAATATGATACGCAACCGCTTTTTCAATATTTTTATAGTCTTTTAAAACCCTTTTTTTTAAATTTTAAACAAAACTACTCCCTTGGGATTTTTTTATAAAAAAAATCGTTTCGGGGAAAATTGACAAAATGTTATTTGTGCACCTTTTTTGGGAAGTATCCAATATTCGTTTAGCTGCTAATGAAATAAGTGTTTTAAATTTTTAAATTTAAAATTTTTACCCCCCATGCACGCCCCTTCTGTTGGAAATAAATTCCAATTCATTTAGGTGAAAAAATTTCCCCTTTT